>CAODLS012621060.1:0-42841 GCA_948243855.1 Flueggea neowawraea
CAATTTTCACTTATTTTTATTTCACAATACATCTCAAAAATCATATTAACACCAAAAAAATATTTACACTCCAAAAATATCATTAATTTATTTAATGATATTTTAAATTAAAATTAATCCTTCAAAATTAATTAATTCGAAAAAAATTTTCAAGGAAAATTTACCCAAAAATTAGTCAAAAATATTCAAGTTATTACAGGTACTATGGCAAAGACCAACATTTTGGATTGCATATATGTATTCTGATTGTCTGTTGCATTTTAGATATGGACTCGTGCTCAGAGTCTCCAGCTAGGGCCATCGCTGAGGGCGCCGACCATTTTCTAGTGGATCAGAGGGATTCACGTAGTCTAACGGTAGAGGCATTACCTCATCTGTCGCAGTCTAAAGGTGCCCATCAGACGGATGTTCTTGACGTATTTTTCAGAGGCTTGACCGTGTTGCAACGACTCTCGAAAATATAGGTGCTAGATCCTCCGAGCGTTCTCATAAGAGGAGTAAGACTAGGGGAGCAGTGAGTGGCCGTCAGGGCCAAGGCCAGAGTAACTTGCCCGAGCGAGGGCGTAAGCTATCCACAAGGGGTGTCATCCGAAGCGGACACCAGCTGTGTGTTACATGTGGGAAAAGACATCTCGGGTTGTGCCATAGGGCCACCAACAATTGTTTTCATTGTGGACAGCGTGAGCACAAAATAGCTAAGTGTCCTCGCAAATTAGGAATTCAGGTGAGGTCGTCTGTGGCTAGGGGATCGACCATTGATGGCACTGATATCTTCTCTTCTCCTAAATCTCTGCACATGTTTTAATTTGAAATTATTTCTGCAATTTATATTACATATGTTTTGTATTTAATACATAAAGATTAAACCTTTATTTGTTTTTCATATTTCTTTAAATATGATTATTGGGTAAATGTTCTGTTCTCTGATATTTATGCGGGATGAGCTGAGCTCCTATAGACGGTTCACCTCGTACGTTAGTCATAGTCTCGGGAATGGGTCGTGACAAGTATATTTTTTATTTATATTAAAATTATATTTTAAAATAAAGAACACAATTAGAAATGCTCTAACGGCATAATTTGAAAAAAAGAAAGAAAGAAAGAAAATAATTGGTGGGTTTTAGTAGTAAGAAGAATATTTTTTGATAGTAAAGAGAGTGGTTTTTACAGGTAGCAGAATACGGTGAAGAAGAAAGAGAGATTGTAGGAGTATTAAGAGCGTGTATAAAAACAGTTACAAGAGGACCTGATTTCAACTACGTAAAGCTTGCTTATATTCTGGGACTCAGAGTCTCTCCCACTCACAGGTTTATTTATGTCTTTGCCTCTCCATGTTTTTGATAATTTCCTCATCATTTTCTTTGGCTACCGTTACTTCATTAATTACACCAATTAACACTTGAAGCTTAGTTGGTAAACGTTACTTTCACCATCTCCACACAACTTATAACCTCCTTTCGGTACTTATGGACTGCACAAAAAATGCTTATACTTATGACACTAAAAACTTGTTTCTTTTTTTTATAAGCATTTTACTATTGTTATTTTAGTCAAATATCTTTATTTTCAATGTTAAAAGTGATTCTAATACTACTAGATTATATAAACATATCGAATTTTTGCGATTCTTTTTATAATAAATTCAAACATCAATTCATCAACTCAATTGGGAATTGTTTTGGTCGAGTATCATTAAATTAATAGAAAGTCATTGGGTATATTATGATGTCATATAGGTATTTGTTTTGTGTGCTTTTGTGGGTATCTAAATGAGAAGCATTCTATCTCACCCCATAAAACAAGATTAGATTCGACCAAAAAGAGAAACAAGTTCCTCGTATCATGGAATGAGGCAAATGCAAGTCTAGCCTGTCATTGACACAATATGTCTCATTCTTCTCTTCTTGTTCTTGCTATATTAGACTACGTCACCCCTCCATACCATTCTCCATATTCTTTTAATTAACACTAGTTTATGTTTATTATTATTAAATTGTCAAATATAAACTGCATCAAGAGAACACACTATGTCAAAACCATCCAAACAGTGCTCCCATTAATTTTCTTTTTGATGAGTATAATAATACTCCCTGTTAATTTTAACTTTCTAATTTATTTTTTTCTTAAAGTTTGCACATATACTCGAGCAATATTTTTTTTATTCGCTCTCTTTTTTAATAAACAGTACAATTATATATTTTAATTTATCTTAAAAGTATATGTCTCCACATAACTGGATACAGATAAATAACTAATAAAAAAAATTTAGAGAGCGAAAATAAGGAGGGTTATCTACTCATCAAATTTGAGTGAGAATAGCTGCTTAGAAAATTTTTGGAAAGGAGCTTAAATAAGTTTGTTGGAGCAACCAATTTTGAAGTCAAAATAGGAAGTTTATTTGGGATGCTCTAGATTAGTAATAGATAATAAAAATGGATTTCAGTTTAACAAATTGAAAAAATATATAATAAATTCTCTTAAAAATGGATTATACAATTAGATTTTAATTATTGCATGATCACAATTATCAAGCGCTGTTAGATTCATTTGGAATTGCAACGTTGAAAAGTGGTTATGAGTCTCAACTAATAATAATAAAAAAAATCGCATCATAAGGTTCGTATTTTAGAATTCAAATTGTAATTACTTTGCATAAGCCACACTATAGTTCCATATGTTCATAATTATATATTGTTGACATCACAAGGTTCATGCAGGAGGCTGGGCATTGGAGCAAAATTGGTTCAAGAAATGGAAAATGGTGCAAACAAAATGGGGGCAGAGTATGCATACATGGCCACAGATTGCACCAACCAACCATCCATCAATTTGTTCACCAAAACGTGCTTCTACGCAAAGTTCAGAACCCCAACAATGTTGGTGCAACCAGTTTATGCACATTACAAAAAATTCAGGTCTAGCGTCAACATCGTTCGAATTGACAAAGAACTTGCAGAATCAATTTACCGACGAATATTTGCGGACGCAGCGTTCTTCCCTAAAGACATTGACACAATTTTATCTAGTAAGCTCAATTTGGGCACGTTTATGGCCATGCCCAAAAAATCTCTCCATAAATGGGACCTAAAAAATGGGATTCTTCCATCGAGTTTTGCAATAATGAGTGTGTGGAACACTAAGGAAGTGTTCAAGTTAGAGGTGAAAGGAGTGCCTAAACTAAAGTACACTTGTTGTGTAGGTACTAGGATATTAGATTCTTGGATGCTATGTTTAAGGTTGCCTTCATTTCCTGATGTTTTCAGAAAGTTTGGTGTTTATTTTTTGTGTGGATTACACATGGAAGGTAAGCATCAAGCAAAGCTTATGAAAACACTTTGTGGGTTTGCACATAACATGGCTAGAGATGATGGTGGATGCGGGGCCATTGTTGCTGAGGTGGGCCAGGTGGATCCTGTAAGACTAGTGATCCCACATTGGAGGAAGATTTCTTGGTCTGAAGATCTTTGGTGCATCAAGAAGCTGACTAGTTTCCACGAGGAGATAGATGACAGATGTAGATTGTCGGATTGGATTACATCTCGAACTTCTTCGTCGGTGATTTTTGTTGATCCTAGAGATATTTGACTTGTAATGAATTTAGAGAAGAAAATGATGTTTTCACCCAACAAATCAATTGTATAGTAATATGTACAGACTAATTTAACATTTGAGTTTGTCTTAAATAGCAAGCTTAGATCAATATGTTAGTATAATTGGTCAAACTTCACTCTCTTCATTTTCTTGCCTCCTGGTTTCCTTGCCAAATTGTTCGTAAATAGAGAATGAAGAAGGGAAAAGAATTCCAGGTGGAGTAGTAGAAGCAAATGCAAGTACTGGTGTATAAGTGCAGAGTGGGAAACATTTAAATGCTAAGGCATTTTAGACCAAGTACATATAGGATGTGTGTAATGTAGTGAGTCGAGATAATATGAGACAAGACTAGACTGAATAAAATAAAATAAAATAATACAAAAAATTATGTCGTCTTGTGTCTTTAGTAATACACAAGGGACAAAATTGGATAAGTAATAAAAAGACAATCCAACTCTTATTTCATTATTTATTATTTTTTTTCAACATGAAGTCCACTTTCCTATTTTGAAGAGATGGACCATGCTGACTGCAGATATTTAAAAGAGCATTGCTTGACGTCTGAACTCGAGAGTACCGAGGCGAATAAAAAAATAATATAAATGACTAATGTGGGGTCAGTAGGGGTAAGCTAGGGTAAGTCAATCTTAACCGGGGAGGGCAATTGTGTATACATGTTAAAAAAGTAAGGGTACCCAATTTTTGGAATGTCATAGTTAGTGAGGCATTAAAATTTTATTGTCCACAGTCAACAAATGTAATAAATGAACATGAAAGGCACTGAAGTTAGCTTGTCGTTTAGTTCAAAAAAAGAAGTTAGCCTCTCGTTAGGAGCAAAAGAAAACAGAAGGAAAAATTTATATGCCCATCGATTTGGGGTATCAAATGTGAAATTTGATCTGTGTTGCAGAGGAGGAGTGGAAAATTTAAGATACCCACACTATAGTTAGGCAAAGAAATGGGTTTTGAAATTCAGGCCCTAAACGGAGAAACAGTGGGGAACAACGGTGGTAGAGTAAACGCATATGTCAATATCAACAAAGCGGTGGAGGATGTTTATGCAACGTGCAACGTGCAACGAACAAACAATTGCCAACAATGGGATTGTTGGTATTATACATGCAGAGATCGTGGAAGACAGGGCCAATGAACTTCGTACATGTGGGACGAGAAATAAGGAACCAGAGGAAGCAACAAGGCTTGAAGTGGGAATGCTATTTGATTCAATCTTGGAATTGTGCGAAAGTTATCAGAAGTATGGAAGAGAGAAGGGATTCGATGTCATTAAGGCGTCCAGAAAAAAAAGGGGACATACAACATGGTCAGATTCGTAACCTTTTCCTACCACAAAGCTAGGCAATGGAATAGAAATCAGTTCAATGGTGCTAGAGTTGTGTGTTCAATTCGAACCGGGTGTTTGACAAAGATTAATGCATCTCGGGAAACCGATGGGAGATTGAGGTTGAATAAGGTATATGATGTGCACAATCACGAAGTGGATCCATGGCAACAAGGTACATATGACAACATCGGATTGTATCTCTATTTGTGAAACGAAGGTTGGAGATAAATGATATGGACGGGATTAGACCGTGCAGAAGTATTAGGGCAGTGATGGTGGAAGTCGGTGGGGATGAGGAGGTAGATTGCCTCGAAAAATATTGTCGGAATTATATTGAGAAAAGTAGAAACTAGCGATTAAGGAGGGGCGGTGTTGAGGCATTGAGCAACATGTTTATCCGAATGCAAGATTTGAACCCTAACTTCTTCTACGCTGTAGATGCGGATGACGAAGGCCGTATGAGGAACATATTATGGGTCGATGGAAGAAGTAGATCAACATACAAAGAGTTTCACGAAGTGGTAAGTTTCGACATCACGTATTTGGTTAACAAGTATGACATGCCATTCGCAACATTTGTTGGGGTGAACCACCATAGGCAATCCATCTTGTTAGGTTGTGTATTATTGTCTGATGTGGAACCAAAGACTTATGTATGGCTCTTTAGGACGTGGTTGCAATGTATGGGGAATGAAGCACCAGAAGCTACCAATGTCGTAGCATGCATTGTGCAATTAAGGAAGTGATGCATCATAGTAGACATCGTTGGTGCATATGGCATATCTTATCAAAGTTCCCAGAAAAAGTGAAGCACAAACCATGTACGCTGAAATGACAGATGCATTCAAGGTATTTGTGTATGATAGTGTAGACGCATGTGATCAGAAGTTGTCTGAATTTTGTGGAGGAATTTGGAGTTGCAGATAACGAGTGGTTGTCCTACCTGTACAGTGAGAAGGAACTGTGGGTTCCTGCATATTTAGACAACACATTTTGGGTAGGAATGCAATCGACGCAGTGTAGTGAAAGTATGCACTCGTACATTGACGTATATGTACATCACGACAGTAGCCAGAAGCAATTTGTGGAGCAATATGAGATTGCATTGAGAGAAAAGATTGAAAAATAGAAGAAGGTCGACCATGATACATCTAACGTAAAGATTTCATTAAACATCAAGTACAAGTGGAAAAATCAATTGCAGAAGGTGTACACAAAGGAGATGTACTTGATGGTCAGAGAAGAGGTGGTGAATCTTTGAAATTCTTTCATAGACGAGCAAACTGTCGATGAAGGAGTTTTTCATCACATTGTTGTGGAGCTAAAGTACAATCACGGTAGTAGCTTCGGGAGAAGGTTCTCTGTTGAGTTCGATTTGTTATCCATAATAGTGGTATGTTCATGTCATAAGTTCGAAAGGGTTGGGATACTATGTAGGCATTGCTTATCCGTCGTTATAAAACACGGTGTGAAAGAGTTACCGGATAAGTACATTTTACGTCGTTGGCGTAAGGATGTGTTAAAACCGTACAGTGATATGATTGTAAGGTACATTAGCGACACATTGGATAGTAGCCGAATGCGCCTTTGTCGTGTTGAGAAGGTTTTCTATGAGAGTTTACATGCTACCAAATTGGACGAATAATTTCTTACTCAGTTTGAGGATTGTCTCAATGTATTTAGAAGTACATTTGGTGGTTAACAACATACCAACCTGGTTGGTGGTATCACCGGGACAACAAGCGCAAGGCCGATATCAGTAGAACCCACCTGGAACGGTCAAATATTGAGAGATCCGTTGGCAATCATTCGTAAGAGGGGTCGTCCTAGGAAGAACTGTGTCAAATAGACTCACGAGACTAAACTTGGACGAAACAATAATAAAGGGACGAGGAAGAGAAAGAGGAAAAAAATGGAGAAGATGCATGTAAAATCCCACTCATCCGACTAGTTTCTCTGTAGCACTCAGTTCAATTCCGATAAGATTTTCTGTAGAATCTTGTTTGTTTCCAATTTCGGTCTGAATGCTTCACATATTGAGAATTTTGAAAAGGAATTGGATTGGATTGGAAACTAAATAAATTTGAGGGGAAAAAACAACATTACACTCACCTTTTTAATTCGATACATGACCAAAGGATTAAAAGAAAATAGACACACACCTTTGTAATCATTTCAACAGCCAACAAAAAAGAATAATTATGGTAAATAAGTAAGTTAGATGTCGGGCTAATCATTGGTAGGATACGTTTGGAAAAAATTAACAACCGACTCAATTTTTTTTATATATATGTACAAAGACGAGCCCGTATGTTTTAGAACACTCTTTCTTCTCCAAAAACTACAGCAACAAACAAACCCTTGTCCGAAAAATCTCTTAACACTTGAAAGCCAAACTTAAGGATGAGATTCCTTTCACGTCTGGTCATTCTTTCCTAATCATCAAAGCAAGCATAACCAAAGGTAATTCTAGACTTATAAAAGCTCTTAAAAAGTCTCTATTTTGTTCTGATTTTTGAAATTTTTAGAGACAGAATTTAAGCAAACACAAGGAATTAAATTTTTATATTTATGTGTCAAATAGATGCATGTAAAATGGTTGATTCTAATTCTATATCGTTTTGAGTTTATGGTCGAAATAGTATTAATTTTCCTGATTAGGGATACTGTCAATACTGTGTTTTTGAAAGCTTATTTTGAAACCCTTAGAGACTCCATTTTGAAATGTATAAAACATGAAAGTTGTATATAAATATTTCTTCTAACTTTATGTAAAAGGGTTTGACCCACTTCTGTGTAGTTTTATATTTATGGTTAAAAGAGTTTGAACCGCCCTAATTACAGAGTTGTGAAAACAATCTGATTGTTCCATATTTTTAAAAATGTTAGAGAAGGAATTTTAGAAATATCAAAGACTAAAAGTTGTAGCTTTATGTGTCTTATATATTTATTTAAGATAGTTTAATCGAATTCTGTGTCTTTTGATAAATATTGTTGAAATAGTGCTATCTGGTCTGTTTATGATTTCAGTAAGAACAGTCTGCTTGTATGCTAATTTTGGAAACTTTAGCGACTTGATTTTGAGAAATGTAAACATGAAAGTTTTATATATTATGTCTTGTAACTGTATGTAAAAGGGAATGGATTAATTCCATGTATCAAGAGAGTTAGGGTTAAATATCTAAGACTAGTCATGTTTATTGTTTCACTTGATAATGTTTGATTCTGGAGTTATATGTAAAATTTACTGAAACTTATGTGTTTTGAAATAGTTTGTGATTTTTTTCACAAACAGGGGAATGGGAGTCTATTTCCTAAATTGATAAACCATTCATGATTTGGATTTGTATAGAGTAAAACATAAATGAAACACTAAGGCTAAATATGTCTGCCCTGTTTCAGCATATGGTCCAAATTTATAAATTTACTAAAACTTCTCTAGATTGAATTAGACAAATTAATCTATACCTATAGAACGATATATTTGTCTAGTTTTTGAATCAATTTGTATATCTCAATTTTGTGTTGGAATGAATGAATTATCGTCAAAAAACTTTGTGATGCCAAATCTGTCCTGAAGTAGAAACCTGACAGTATTAGGTCTGAATTTAAAAACTCACTACAAACTCTATAAGTTGAATTAAGATTCATATTTTATATGGAAAGGAAGCTAAAGATGTCTAAGTTCATGGAAAATTTATATCAAATTCTTTGAAAATTTGTAGCTCCAGACATATTGAAAAGATGGACTGTCTCAATTGGATAACATAAAACATTAAGTATAAGGACTATTTGATAAATTTCTGCCAAAAGAACTGATTAGTAAATTTTGAAAAACTTAGGGACTGATTTGTAATTTTTCATAGCTTGAACTAAAGTGTAATTTGTTAAAATTTGATGGAACAAATTGTAATTTTATGGGATGTTCTATTTTCTAGTCTTGAGTTTTGGATCTTTGATTGAAATAGATTTTTCGGGGTTTGGGTCTGCGCTTGCATTTGCATTTCATGAATTCGGTACCGCCACAGTACCAATACCACATTTTGACATCTGTCTGATTATATCTGCCTTCAGCTTCGTGTTATTGTCTATGAGATCAGCCGCCTACCAGTGGTACGTGGCTGGACCATTCAGCTTGGACTTCCAGGTAGTGTGATGGCATCTTCAGACACATAGGTTGTGTCTTCAACTCTATATATTTTTTTCTGTGGCTGGATATATTTTGTAATTGGGCTAATAGTTATTCGATTAATTAATAATCTGATTTCTGTGATAGTTTTGGAACAATATTTTTGTATTTCTGAAAATAGTTATGTTATTATTTTCTGAAATAAGTATTCAGTATCCTATTTTCGATTTCTGATATATATTTAATATTATATATTTTATGATAAAAATTTATTTTGAAAATAAGTATATTCTCTGAGATAAGAATTCCGTTCAGTATTTTAAAATATTTATGTTTTGAAGATAATTATTTTATCTGCAAATAGTTATCTGTTTTGTACTTCTGTTTGATTTTAAATATATTTTCATATGTTTTCTGCATATATATATATATATATATTTCTGATATGGAATACCTAACTACGAGGTAGCTTAACATTTGGTATATCAATGGTCATTATTTGCCTAAGTAGCTATTACCTTTGTCTAAGTGGCAATGCCCTGTGCGGTGCCTAAGTGGTCATCTTTGAGTCTGAGTGACTCCGATTGTCTGATTCTGGTTCCGTCAGTATTATTATTATTATTATTATTATTATTATTATTATTATTTTAGTAAATATTTTTGGAAATACATATTGTGTTTGATCTCATATTGTCGGTTTGTGTGCAAACTATTTTAAAAGGGTTTTCTAAAATATTTATTATATAATTCTGGTTCCGTCACGTCTTTAATTTTATTCTCAGCAAATATTTTTGAAAATAAAATAATAAATATTATATCTGACTTATTTATTTAATCCGTATGACTGTCTGATGTTTTCTTTATTTGCGAAAGATTTCGAAATAAATTTTTGAACTACTATCTGTATATATATGAGTGTATACTAATAGTATACATTTGTATACGTGCTTGTAATATGTTTTCAAAACGTTTTATGTGATGCACGTATGAGGCGATCTAGAGTGTCGTTTCCTCACTGAGTTTTCTCACCCCTCCCCTTTAATATTTTTCAGGTTATCTCGGCTTTTGTCAGCAGTGAGGATCGTCTGTTCATCAGTGAGTGACCTTTTGTTCGAGCCCAGTTTGTATGGTTATGTTAGTTGCTCCATACCAGGTAGTGAGTTATGGATCTGTATTTGATAATACGTAAATTAAATTGATTTTTATTATAATTATATATTTTGTATTTTGATATTTTGATTATATTCTATTTTTAATTAAGAATATTATTTCTTAAAATTTATTATTTGTTAAATTGTTTTAATATGACTAATAAGCCGGTTAATAATAAGAATCTGGATATGTTCTGCTCTCCGAGACTTGTGCGAGATGGGTCGAGCCATCTTCAACGGTTTACCTCGTACGTAGGTCACAGCCCAATTTCGGGCTGCGATAAAGGTGATATCAGAGCGTTAGGTTTCATAACTTTGGGTTGGTTGTGGAGCATATGTATTCTTGATCGAGTGAGTCTAATTTTCCTCCGTATCTCTCTCTGAGTATTTGCTTCTGTATACTCTTCTGATTATTTTGTTAATACTGTGACAATCATCTACATTCTAACATTTGCATATATGTTCTGTCTATTTGTTATTTGTTGACATTTTTGAATTTATGTGAATTCCTGCATATTTCTGTGCTTACCAGTTTGTTTATCCAAAGAAATAGGCTTCGGTCCATTGGGCTGGGTGGAATCCATTTGTATGGTATAAAAACAGGTTCATTGCACTCCCATAGCCACAAGTCTTTCTCTTTTGTTGGTTGTATGACTTCACATATCACCCCATTGAATCTCAAACCTCTGCACGTACGAATTCCAGTGCGAAGTCTAACTGTGCGAACTTATCATTTGAATCTCCAGTTAAATGCAAGTGTGGAAGGCGTGCAAAGCTCTTAATTTCAAGGACCGAGGAAAATCCTGGGCGCAAATTCTGGGCATGCTCTTTCACATACGGTCAACATTGTAACATGTTTAAGTGGTTCGATAAAGCAATGAGGGAAAGTGCCATAATGCTACTACGAGAGGTGAGGAGGATATGCAACACAATGGGCCGGATGGGCAACCACATTGAAGGTACTGATTTTGGATTCGATCACATTAACCGAGATCCAATTTGTGAGAAGGTGTTAGTGTAATTTGAGGAATTGAAGAAAGAATTCAATGGTATGAAGGAGAAGGCTGCGACGCTTCAAAGCTTAGTAGTCGTGGCTGTAGCTGTAGCGATTACCCTAATGATGTTCCGCTTTCTATGATCTAGAAAAACACTTTGTCATCATATAATTTAGCTTGGACAATGGGAATGCGTCAATTAAATTGTTGTTGGTGAAAATATTTGACCCCTCGTAAGAATGGTTTATAGCATGACAAGTTTGTTTTCGTTTACTTTTAACTGTGTGTGTGAACATTTACTCTGACAAATTTGTAATTTGCCCACGGGTTAAGTAAATTGTTTTTACTCCATGTGTAGTGTGACAAACATTTGAGGTGGCACGTGTAAAATAGAAACGTAACAATTGCATTACATTCATTAGAAGTAGTCACAAAGTTAAGAACTTTGTTGAAAAGAAAAAGTTAAGAACATTGTTCTTAATACATGCAATCCCCATCGTACTAGTAGGCGCTACATTGCATAATTACGAGACAATTGCACACTTAATGTCTCCTTTGCTTGAGTTATCCTTTCCGTATCACCATTTTTTGTGCTTCCCCATACTCCACAATTGTGATACTGTAGATGACACAAGGTTCGATTACATCAAATTATTTTAGTACATTCCAATGTCACAGATACAAGGCCCGTTGTAGCAATGCATTACGTCTCCTCCATATGCACATAGCAGGTACCCATCCCATCAGTTAGGAAATACAACCAGTGCCTTCTGAGATTTGTTCCCCATGAGTTCATCCACTATAGATTGCGGTACGGGTTAGCAAGAAATTATATCACTCTTAGAGGCGAAATAATATGTACGACTTCCATTGCAATACAATAAAAAAGCAAATAACATTTTTACCACCATAAGATACAATCCACCAGGCCTTAGATCATGCCCTTGAAATGTATGTCCAGATCTTGACAAGAGATCGCTAACATCTAAAGTCAATGTGTCTGCAATGACATTACAAATTGTGCATAGTAATTATGCAGAAACACTCACAAACTGCAATGTTGTTTCGTAAGGAGACATTTGTCGGCTTACTTGGGGGAGGAAGTGGGAGGGGTGGATTTGCTGGACATTTCGATGCCTCTGCATGTTGGCGTATCCAATGCAGATACACTTTTCGGGAAAAAAAAATTCGAGTTTGAATGTTCCTGGGAAGGCCCAAAAAAACTGCAATGTGAAACCCGGGTGAAATCCACATGCTTTTCCAACTTTCACCCATTCGTCGCCGAGCAAAAGTGATCATTTGTTCCACCACAATGAAACAATAAATCGGCATTTGGGTCCAACTTCGATTGTCACATAGTGGGCTGGCGCTATTCCGTGCTTATTCATCGACCACTTCGGTATATCCTGTACAAGGCAATGAGTAGATGAATTAGAACACTATGTCAATGCTGCAACTGCAAAACCAACATTTAACACATTAACACAGAACACCACTATATTGGAGATGAAGAAGGTTCATACTAGCCATCCATTTTCCACTGCACCCCATGTCAAGATTACAGAAAATGAAGGATATCTACTCATCCTTTTGACCAGAGAAATGACCGGGATTTGTTCCAGCACTTTGAACTACGGACTAAATTTTTTCATGTTCATTTTCTGTAGATGCAATGAGTTAACGAACGTGACATAGTATTTATGTAGATATATGTCATGCCGTTGTTCATTAAATTCTTACTCCCCCGAGGATTTAAAAAATTGAGGCGTGTAAATCCGATTTAATATCTTGAAGATGTGAATCGACGAAGCTTTTATGAATGTACGACGGCGGTTGGTTACTTCAATTGACATAGGCAAGGCGGGATTATTGTAGGGTTATAACTACTGGCGCATTCATTATAACACCACACTTAGGTTATAAGTGCTGGCACTTCATTATTATACAACAAATCAGTCTATAATAAGCCATAACCGGTGTTATAATGGTCTTAAAAATTAAAAATACATCCACCTTAAAAAAATAAGAGAAAAAAATATTGAAGGGACAAAAAACTTTTTCAAATTGGTTCTGTAAAACAAATCCTTTATTTTCTCATATTATTAATATTATTTTTTTAGTATTATTTTTATAGTATTTGATGACAATGGTATTGGAAACTATTAATTATAGTTGTATTTTTCCAATGAAATAAAACTGATATATAATTTTTTAAAAATATATTAGCAATATTAAATTAACGAACCAAGTCCTTATCAGCAAAAGCCTGAATATCTGCCCATAAGTAATATGATATCATACTATTTTATGTTGTAAATCGTTAACTTTAAAGCTAAATGAATTGATGTAAAAAAAAAAAGCTAAATGAATTAAGTGCGGTTCAACTTTACACCTTTGTAAGTAGTTGACCTCCCTAACATACTCTTCATAACACAAACTAGGTTTCAATTTAATAAATAGTATCCATTGGAAGAAGACAACCCGAACTAATGGTTGTAATAAAATTTGATAGTACAATCAAGTAAATATCCTCACTGACAGTAAGATTGAAGATTAGGCTTGTGCGCAAGTTCCAAAAACCTTATAATTACTCTTACTGTATACATGATCACGTCCTGACTTAGGTTTTTGGGAAATTAATTGAGAAAAGTTTATTGGGTGTACCAACTAATGTATTAATTCAACTTTTGATCTTGTTAACCATTTTTTTCGTTCATGATGCAAGACAAAACATAGCAATGTCATTACACACATAAAGATTAATGTTAGGAAATAAGCAATAGAAATACAGAATAACGGAAAGAGAACAATTACACACAAGAATTTACGTGATTCGATCAATGTGATCTACGTCTACAGTTAGAGAGAGCAAACAATTCTATTATTCACAATGAAAGTTGGCCAAAATATTTACAAGATTGTTCTCAAGTTATCTATTTATAGTTTACAATAAAATCCTAGCCAAAATAGGCAATCCAAAACCTTAATACACATATTAGAATTCTTTCATAGGTAGGAATCACGTACAAAATAAGTTACACGGATAAACTGGGCAAAACAAGGTCGAGACCTACTAAGACACGCCCAAAATTCATCTAGCCATGTAAGAAAACACATGACATGGCCTGAGACACAAAACCCACTGGTTAGACGTTATTCGGCCTTTTTGTCTCAAATCCATCCCATTCGACTTTGTTTTATCAACTATCAGTCATGACTTTAATCTTGACCAAGAAAATTGACTTAACATTAACCATTAATGTATACATGGCATTGCCATTGTTTAATTATGCGTAATGTCATACGTAAATATGTATATTTGCAGAACGAAAAAACCCATGTATTACGTAACAAAACATTGTTCATGTTTGCTACTATAATATTCTTAAAATGCGCAGTCAGACGTGAGGGAACATTGAATATAAAGGATGTAATTACAACGAGGAATGAAGGGGCATTGACATAAGTAGCCAATAACTGACTTCATTGCATGTCCATAACAAAGACGTCTGACATTTTGCAATGCGAAGTCAACCATTGTACATCTAAATTACCAGTGAACAATTACATTTTCCTGGAAAGAAGCAAAATTTGGACTACATGTTCATAAATCACTACAGCTTGTCAAACTGTAAACCTTCGGCAAAACAAAAAAAAAACTGTAAACCGTCATTAATGTCTAGTTAATTATGAAATAGATTGCGATGAAGAAATAAAAAATCACGGAGAGAACAAGGACCATAACTGCATGCTTCAGCTTCTTCTCCTCCAACTTTAGATTTCGATTTTCCTCCCCAGACATTTGAACATGCTTTAGCAGCTCAGTCATGACTGTCCTCCATCTATTGCCCATCGGTGGGTCAAACCATTTGAAGTAGTAACAACGAGGTTGAGAAAGCCCTCCTTCAGCATTCACATTCAACCTAAAGCTCCAAAACCTAAGCCCGGGATTGAGCTCACTACATGAAGTACGCAGAATTGCGTTGAGGCGACAATGACATGTCGGCATGGGCGACTCATTGCGTGGAACTTGCATTCCGACAACGGACTTCACAGTTTAGAAACTAGATTTTTGGATTTGATTGGTTGTAGTTATATTGGGAAGGTTGATCAAGTAGTATTTATAATTGTTTATCATCCGTTCTTTGGTCAGATCGAGTTTGAGGCATGATGGATTCCTTGGAAACCACGTCTGTGTTTATGAATATTGATATAGCATGAGTAGAAAGACACATTAAATGTACTTAATGTCGAGACTGTGACGAAAACGTTACAATCATCATTAACAATGGACGTTAAAAAATGTTAATTCATCAAGTCGCCCACTCTATAAATAGGCATCAGCACCACCATCTACAGGTATGCTCTAGTTGCTCTACACACCCATAATCTGCCAAATTCTATACTGATTTGAGCATTAGAGACTCCTCGGGGAGCATCCCGACCTCATCATTTTTTCGTGTTTTTCAGGTCTTGAGGCGATGTTCACGATTCTCAAGTATTCAAGTATTTATTACTATTGTTGTTTATTTTTTGAGATAACAACAATTGACGCCGTCTGTGGGAACTTAAACGAAAAGCCTTGTTCATCAAATATTGTGAAGTTCGCCGACAACCTTTAATTCATTCACCATGGTGCAAACACATTCACACCAAGCTGGACATCCTGAGGAAGATACGGGGAGAGTTAGTACTGGAGCGGAAGCCTTGAGAACTTCCATCCCCACCATTCCACTTGCCGATTACGAGGCGCTGTGAAGACCAAATGAGGAGAACCAGAAAACCTTGGGCGAGATGGTGACCTTGCTTTAGCAATTCCTTCCTCAGGTGTAGCTCCCACCAACATTGCGTGCTTACGCCCAAAATACCCAGAGTGGAGGAGTACCAGAAGGACGTGACACTCCTCAGCAAAGTCATCATCAGCTTACACAAATGCTTGAGCAATCAAATCCTCCACCTTGCTAAGAGCACCTCGACATTCTTATCCCTAGAGTACGTGTTGTGGCAAGAAGAGATCACTACCCCGAGGTAGTGGAGAGGACCTGTAAGGGTAAACCAAGGGTTCCTCTGAAGAAAGCTAAAGCAGAACCCCAATCCTTAATAAGCGTTTCGAAAGCAGCGGACGTGAGTTTCACAACCTGAGGTGGGTCGGTGACCGGCGTACAAGGTGAACTGTCTATGGAAGCACAACTCATCACAAACCTCAGAGATACACGTATGGAACTCTAGTAACAAAATACAAAAGTAGAGCCCGAACGATGACACTCACTAAATAGCAAAGAATGCCTCATTGGTCTCGAGATGTCGAACAGATGGTGAACGTCAAAATATATCAGTAAGAAATGCAAAGAAGATAGACATAAATAAAATGGGGGTCAGGCCTAGTGAGGAAACAACACTCCAGATTGCCTCATACGTGCCTCACAAAGATAGTTTTGAAAACCATTCAAAAGGTACCACACACGTATATACTAATATAATATGTATACACACTACATATGTAACAGCTTTTGAAAAATGTTTTACCAAAACGCTACATCCAGAGCAAACAACATGCATTTAGACAGTATCAGAGTATATATATATATATAACAAAGTCAGAGTATGGGACTAGAGCAGACTAAACAGAATTGTATTGTGGACTCTGCCACTAGACAGAACGGATCATGTATCTGGCCAGATACACGATAACCCCTTTGCCCGGTAACTAAGGCCTTGACAGAGCATTGATATATCAAAGGTTACGTACCCCA
The DNA here is from genome assembly GCA_948243855.1 of Flueggea neowawraea. Classification (NCBI taxonomy): domain Eukaryota; kingdom Viridiplantae; phylum Streptophyta; class Magnoliopsida; order Malpighiales; family Phyllanthaceae; genus Flueggea; species Flueggea neowawraea. The sequence goes on from CAODLS012621060.1 coordinate 16,962, forward strand.
TAACTATGTGTCCCATATCATAATATATTATATACAATAATATAACAAACATTTATGCATAATAGATTCCTATATTTTCAGAAACATATATATATCCCAATATATATTAGCATAGTAAAAACGTTGATTATTACAAACCACACAAGTTCGATTAATAATTAGCCAAATAATTATTAGTCAGATTTCATGTCATATCCCGGCACAAAAAAAAATTATATAAGTAGGAAGACATAACCTATGTGTCTAAAGCTGTCATTTCACTCACATTGCTCCTAAATAACCTCTAGAACATTATTCAATACACTAATACAACAATGTAACTCGAAATCACTCCAACCCGAATTGGTTCATACCCATTTATGAACACATTTCATTCTTATGATTTTAGACTTAACCTAGGTGTTTCTAAACTTCCAAAGTCACAATTTCATTAACCCTAACATTCATTCTCATCAGAAACACCAAGAACAACTCCAAATCTAAAACCCTAGTTCTAGCCGTCACTCCCCAAAATGTCCAACAAAAGAATGCATTCAATGAGAAAATGAAAGCAACAAGAGTGAAAAAGAATATATCTTACCTCAAGGAATCAATGGTAGGCAATGGAAGAGGAAAATGGACGGATTTGGGAGTAAATGTGGCTGTTGGAAGGAGTAAATGGTGAAGCAAGGTTGGGTGGGGGTATTGAATAGACCAAAAAGGCAAAACACAATGTTTTGCTAAATGACTGAGTTATTTTAGGACTTAGTCGAGTGACTCATAATGTTACTCGAGTAACTTTTTCCCCCAAAGGAAATCCAGACCTCGCTCACTCGAGTAAGTCTAAAGCTTACTCGAGTAACTCTCGATCCCAGAACACATGAAGCCTGAACCCGACCCCGTCCACTCGAGTAACACCAAAACATACTAAATTAACTCTCCACTCTCACTCGAGTAAATCCAAGTTATTCACAAAAAAGAATAAACAAATCTACATCTCGGAATCCCAAGGATCGGATCGAAGATGAACAAAAAGCTACAAAGACATATGTCGTAATCCGACGGGGTATTACAGTGAGAAACATGATTGAGGAAGTCATCGACCAGAAGAATTTGGTCCCCACTGTAATACCCCGTCGGATTTCGATAGAGGTGTCTGTAGTTTTCGTTCATCCCCGATCCGATCCTTGGGATTCAGAGATGTTGCTTGGATGTTGGTGGTGTTAGAGAAGCCTTTTGTGTGAATAAACTTGGAGTTAGTCGAGTAAGTCGTGAGTTACTCGAGTGAGCGTGTGTAGTTACTCGAGTAGGATTTCGTGTTACTCAAGTAATCGAGAGTGGGTGCATACTTCATGATGTTCTAGGATCGAGACTTACTCAAGTAAGTTTGGACTTGCTTGAGTGAGCGGGGTTGAAATTCTCTTTTGAAGCTAGACTTACTCGAGTAAGCTTGAACTTACTCAAGTGAGTGGGGTCGGGATTCCCTTTGAGGCAAGAGTTACTTGAGTAACATTCTGAGTTACTCAAGTAAGTACTGAAATAACTAAGGCACTTAGTGAAATGCTGCGTTTTGCTGTCTAGGTCTATTTAATGCCCCAACCCGACCCTTTTTCGTCATTTACTCCTCCAAACCACCATATTTACTCTGAAATCCGTCTCTCTTCCTTCTCCATTGCCTATCCTTGATTCCTTGAGGTAAGATCTATCATTTTCCACTCTTCTAGCTTCCATTTTCTCATTGAATGTATTGTTTTGTTGTGCATTTTTTGGAGTGACGACTAGAACTAGGGTTTCAAATTTGGGGTTTTTCTTGATGTTTCTGATGGAAATTAGTGTTAGGGGTAATAAAATTGGGACTTTGGGAGTCTAAAAACACATAGGTTAAGCTTGAAATCATAAGAATCAAAGGTGTTCATAAGTAGGTATGAATAATTTTAGGTTGGGTTGATTTTGGAGGTGATTTCGAGTTGCATTGTTGGATTGGAGTATAAAATAATGTTCAGGAGGTTATTTAGGACTAATGTGGGTGATTTGTAACATTTTTGGTCAGTTGAATCGTGTTTGAGGAATTCTGGAATTTTCTAGACAGGAGTTCACTCGAGTAAGGACTCGACTTACTCGAGTGAACCCAGCATTGAATTACTCGAGTAAGTCAAGAGGGCAGTTACTCGAGTAAGTCAAGGGGGTAGTTACTCGAGTAAGCTGTGGTTTTGGGGGCAAACTTGTAACTTTTCGTATTTCGTGATTTCTGAGAGTTAGGAGTCTTATTTGATGATTTTGACTACTTAAAGGACTAGTAGAAAGCATTGAGGGCTGATTGGGAAATTTTGAAAAATATGAGAACTAAAACGTAATTTTACATGGGTCAGGGACCTAACTGTATTTTTGTGTAGATTCCAGATTTTGGATCGAGAGTGATAGATTCTCTTTCGAGTTAGACTTTCAGTGACCTCGAGGGTCAGCATCTGCATATGCATATCGTACATTTGGTATTGCCATAGTATCAACATTATCTTTTGATATCTGTTATGTATGTATCTGTTTAAGTTTCCTGTTTCTGCTAGCACGACCAGCCACCTAGTGAGGCTTGACTGCAGTGCCAGCTTTGGACCCCAGGTAAGTGAAATGACAACTTCAGACACATATGTTGTGTCTTCAAACTTATATAGTTTTTGTTGTGTCGGGATATGATATGAAATCTGACTAATAATTATTTGGCTAATTATTAATCGGACTTATGTGATTTGTAATAACCAATGTTTTTATTCTGATAATATATATATATATATATATATATATATATATATATATGTGTGTGTGTGTGTGTGTGTGTATTTCTAAAAATATGAAAATCTATTCTGCATGAATGTATGTTATATTATTCGTAAATAATATATTCTGATATGGGACACCTAGTTACGGGGTATGTAACCTTTGATATACTAATGCTCTGTCAATGCCCTAGTTACTGGGAAAAAATGGGTGACCGTGTATCTTGACAAATACATGATCTGTTCTGTCTGGTGGCAGAGTCCATATAATTATTCTGTCTGTTCTAGTCCCATAATCTGACTCTGATATATATATATATATATACTTTGATACTGTTTGACTGCATGATATCTGCTCTGGGTGCGAACATTTTGGAATTTTTTTTTTTCTGAAAGCTATTATGTATGTGGTGTGTATACTATTTTATACTAGTATATATGTGTGTGGTATTTTTGAATGGTTTTCAAAAAGGTTTTTGTGAGGCACGTATGAGGCAATCTGAAGTGTTTTCTTCACTAGGTTCTGACCCCATTTTTGTTTCTTGTCTATTTCCTTTGCATGTCTTACATATATTTTTTGACGCTCAGCATCTGTTCGGCATCTCCACACCAGTGAGGCGTTCCTTGCTATTTAGTGAATGCCCTCGTTCGGGCTCTACTTTTGTATTTTATTATTAGAGTTTCACACTAGGTTGTTTTAGGGATACTGAACTATAGTTTTATATTTTGGATATTATTTTTCACTAATGAACGGTTATGTTACTTTGATAGTATTATATTGATACTGTTTTCTTATACATCATATTATATTCATTAAATGTTTTTTGATAAATGAATTGTTTGGGTAGGATATCTGTATCTCCGAGACTTGTGTGGGATAAGTTGGACTTCCATAGACAGTTCACCTCGTACTCCGATCACCAGCCTGACTTGGGTCGGGACAATGGTGTTATCAGAGAGTTAGGTTCTGCATTGTTTGGGTCGGTGTGGAACGTAGATATCTTTGATCGAATCAGTATGATTTGTCTCTATATATCCCTTGATCTCCGATACGGTACTATGACAATCATTTGCACTTTGACATCTGCATATATGTCTGTATGTCTGTTATCTGTAGCGATGGATCATCGTGGATGTTGTTGTGGTCTACCTAGGTTAGTGCCTGACGAGGTCGCCGCTCAATCGACAGTGGATCCGCATGATTCACATAGCACGCCAGAGGTTGCAGCTCTAACACCTCAACAATAGCCCCAGCTTTAGCAGATTCTCACAGCTCAGCTAGAGATGTTTAAGCGCATGACTCGAGTTCTCAATCGCATAAAGAGAGTTAAGCTAGGTCAGCGGCTGGAGGTCAGCCAGTTCCACCAGTAGAAGCAGCACCAGTTCCACCTGAGGTGCCACATGTTCAGCAGCCTCACCAGGACGAGGTCGTAGTAGTTTCTTTGGTGGTTGAACCACGGGGCAAAAGGAGGATTTGTTGGATAGGTTTATGAAGCTCAAGCCACCTAGATTTTCAGGTGGGATGGGAGAGTATTCGTATGACTTCTTTCTTGAGGTGGATCATGACTTTGATGCTAGAGGCATTACTGATCATGCTAGTAGGGTTAGACTTTCCTCGTTTCTTCTTAGTGGCTAGGCATCGAGGTGGTGAAGGAGCCTTGAGGCTCAGGAGAATTTCAGTTGGGCTCGATTCAAGAGTGAGCTCATTGTGTCCGTCCTTCCTCATAGTATCCGAGATAGGAAGGCAAATGATTTCAATGATTTCTGTCAGGGGGCTAGTATGTCGGTGATGGAATATGAGGAGAAGTTCAAGGACCTGAGTAGGTATGCCCTTCCAGAGAGTCAGAGAGATGAGGCCTTGGCTAGGAAGTTTTTGGAGGGGTTGCCTCCCACTATTGGCAAGATAGTGGCGACCCGAGATTTGTATACCATTAGGCAAATTACAGATGTTGCCAAAGGGATGGAGTATATAGATGATAGACACCTAATGGAGTAGAAGAGAGCGAGGACCGAGGGTACTTTCGGAGGCCAACAGGGCAGGGGTCAGGGAGCCCAGTAAGATCAGAGGTGTCGACATTCATTTAGAGGGCAGAGGCCTAGTCAGAGCACTCAGAGTCTCAGCGTGAAACAGCCAGCTGGGCAGAGTGGAGGACAGAGCTCAGGGAGCTTGATTCCGCCTTGTCTTATCTGTAAGAGGAGACATCCTCGATGTGCAACAAGGTGACATGAAACTATTTCTACTATAGACAACCAGGACATAAGATAACAGAGTGCCCGATGAAGCTAGGTACAGGGGCTCAGGTTGGTCAGTCTACAGTAGGAGGTTCAGGTACAGTTAGTGCCGGTACTGGTAAGGGAGCCGATAGAGATTCCAGAAGTAGTAGTAAGGCTGGCCAGAGCAGTGGTCGTGGTCAGGCAGCTCAGAGTAGCGCTCCTACAAGAGGCATGCCCGAGTATATCATCTCATTCGTTAGGAGGCACAAACCTCCAATGCTGCAGTTACTGGTACTCTCTTTATTTCTGGTACTTCAGCATATTTATTATTTGACACATATGCATCTCATTCATTCATTACTTTGTATTTTGTTAAGTGTGCTGAGTTAGTGTTTCGTCTGTTGGATAAGTTGTTAGAGGTTTCATCACCTTTGGGTAACATGATGATTACATACTCTGGGGTTTGGGAGTGTGTGATTTATTTTGGTGGGCATGAGTTCGTAGCCGACCTCATCTTATTGGATGTGGGAGAGTTTGATGTCATCCTGAGTATAGATTGGCTTTCTGATTGACATGCTACGTTGGATTGCTTTCCTAAGATGGTATATTTTCGACCGCCTGGTCAGGTTGAGTTTTGCTACCAGGGTGAGCGAGACAGTGTGGTACGAAGTTATGTGTCATCAATTAGAGCTAAGAGAATGATCCGTCGAGGATGTGAGACATACTTGGCTTTTGTGCTCACCTAGCCTGAGAGATCAGAGTTGAGAGTGGAAGATGTATCGGTGGTTCAGGAGTTTACTGACGTATTTTTGGAGGTCAGGATATCATCAGTTAAGGATTAGATGTGAGGATATCCCTAAGATGGCGTTTCGAACTAGATATGACCACTATTATTTTTTAGTGATGTCATTCGGTCTGATGAATGCTCCCATAATATTTATGGATTTGATAAACAGGGTGTTTAGACCGTATCTAGATCATTTCGTCATTGTCTTTATTGATGACATATTGATCTACTCGAGGAGTAAAGAGGAGCATAAGGAACATCATTTTTACGCTAAGTTCTCGAAGTTCGAGTTTTGGCTCGAGCAAGTAGCGTTTATTGGACACGTGGTGTCGAGAGAGAGTATTTTGGTTGATCCCAAGAAATCAGAGATTGTACTTCATTGGGAGAGGCCTACGGATGCTACGGAGATTTAGAGTTTTCTTGGCTTGACCGGATAGTACAGGAGGTTTATCCAAGATTTCTCGAGAATTGCAGCTCCTATGACTCAGTTGATGCAAAAAGGAGTCAAATTTGTCTGGACTGATAGATGTGAGGACATTTTTCGAAAAATGAAAAAGTGTGCTGACCAGTTCGCCAGTGTTGGTGTTACCATCAGGTTCTAGAGGCCTTGCAGTGTATTGCGATGCATCGAGAGTTAGCCTGGGTTATGTGTGTTTACTTCGATTTTGGTGATGATGATTGCAAAACATCCATGAAAGATGTGCTAAGTTGCAGACTTGCTGATATCTTAATAAGCATGTTATGCATGTGCAAGCCACGTTGATTATGTTGAAAATGGAATTAAAGCACGTTACACAATATACAACGCACGTTATTGGACTTGCTGAATGATACAAGGCGCGTTGTAGAGCAAAAAGGTGCAACCTTTTAGGAAATGCTCAACACACATTATAAATGATGCAACGCATGTTGACAGAGTAAGATGAGGACAAAGGCAAGACGCTCCTCGGAATTTGAATTTTAATATTCTCTGACACACTGACGTGGATTAAAGGTGCGATCTTGAAATCAAATAGACAACGCATGTTGAAGAATCATTGGGTGATTGTGCATATTCTAGATCGAAGAACAACGCACGTTGAGAAAGCCACAAGTCATGTTGAGTTATGATCAACACACGTTGATGACAATCCATTCAAGGCTGTGGCTATTGGAGTTCTTGCAAGGAGTGTTGAATTTCTATCAAGTCACGTAGAACTCAATGGTACAAAGTACAACACACGTAGAGGGAGATACAATGTACATTGTACAAGGTAACATCATTTAAAATAGAATGTTTCATTCTCTCACAATGGCTACTTCGAGGCTCCAACGATTATATCTTCAAGAGTGGCTATAAATATACGTCCCTGGACAGAAGAGAAAGGAGAGATATTCTTGCCAAGAATTGCTAATCATTTTATCTCTCACTTCTACCTTTCCAACCCATTTGAGATATTTACTTGCTATCTTACTGTTGGGTTTAAGCGAGCTTCAATCTGCTATAACTTTGGGTTAAATTTGTAACAAGCAAGGTTGTTTACTTGGGGTAGATAGGTTTTCTTGTTGTGCCTTAGAAAAATAAGAGAGGTTGCTAGTGAGACTTAGAAAACTAGAGGTCAGGTTTGCTAGTTGAGCCAACAAAAACTAGTGGCTAGGTTTCCTAGTTGATCCTGCAAAAACTAAAGGAAGATTTTCTTGTTGAGCCCGCAAAAACAAGGTGTAAAAGTTTCTTGTTGATCCTGCAAAAACAAGGTGTAGGGGTTTCCCCTCCACCCACAAGTGAGGAAGAATCTTTAGTGGATTGAACTCTCTAGTTGAGCTAGAGGAGTGGACGTAAGTCAATGATGACCGAACCACTATAAATCAGATTTTTCATCTTTTCCCTTACTCTCTCATATTTACTTGCTTTTCATTACATTTGATTTATATTGTTGTGTGTGGATTGAATCTTTAGAGCTTCTGTATTTTCTTTTTGATTTAAGATTGAAAGAAAACTTTGTTATTTGTTTTAGTTTACAAAAGATTTTCAACAAAGTTTTTAACTTCCTAAAAAATCCAATTCACCCCCATCTTGGATTGCCATTTCATTGCCCCCTACTGGGACTTACAATGTGTTGATGCAACATGACAAAGTGATCACCTATGCATCAAGAAAGCTTAAGAGGCACAAACAAAACTATCCGACGCATGATTTGGAGTTGGCAATAGTGGTGTTCGCACTCAAGATCTAGAGGCACTATTTGTACAGAGAGATTTTTGTGATCTTCACAGATCATAAGAGTTTGAAGTACATTTTCGGGAAGCGAGACCTGAATCTGAGGCAAAGTTGCTGGTTAGAGTTGCTGAAGGATTATGATTGCACCATATCATATCATCCTCACAAGGCTAACATTGTTGCCGATGCCCTGAGTAGGAAGTCGGTGGGTAGCTTAGCTCATATCTCCATTGAGAGATGACCTGCAGTGTCGAAGTGGTAGAGTCTGATGGAGTCTGGAGTTGAGTTACAATTTGATGACTCAGGAGCATTGTTGGGTTACATCGAGGCAAGGCATGTTTTGTTGGATCGTATTAGAGGGGCTCAGAAGGAGGATGCTAAGACTTTGAGCTCGATTGAGAAGTTTAAATCCTCTAAGGTGCCAAAATTTAGCATTGATGACTCTAGAGTCCTTTGGTTTGGACTAAGATTGTGCGTATCATCTTCGAATGGCTTACACGAGGAGATTATGACTGAAAGTCATATTTCTACATATTTTGTACACCCTGGATACATTAAGATGTATTGGGACCTTCGAGAGTCTTATTGGTGGTCGGGGATAAAGAGAGACATCAGTGAGTTCGTCAGTCGGTGTTTGACCTGTCAGTAGGTCAAGTTTGAGAACCAGCGACCTTCTAGATTACTGCAGCAGATGCCACTTCCAGAGTGGAAATTGATTTTGTAGTAGGGTTGTCGAGGACATTTGTTGGTTATGACTCTATTTGGGTTATTGTTGACCATTTGACGAAGTCAGAATATTTTCTCCCTGTCAAGACGACATATGGAGTGGTACTCCTAGCAAAGTTATATGTTGATAGGATTGTATGATTGCATGGTGTACCAGTCTCTATAGTGTCAGACAGAGGACCTCAATTCATGTCGCAGTTCTTGGGTAAGCTGCAGGAGGAGTTGGGTACCTGATTGGATTTCAGTATAGCTTTCCATCCGCAGACTAACGGTCATTTCGAGCGTACGATTCAGACTTTGAAGGATATGCTGAGAGCGTGTACTATAGATTTTGTTGGGAGTTGGGATTTCTATTTGCCTCTTGTAGAGTTTGCATACAACAACTCGTACCATTCGAGTATCGGGATGGCACCTTACGAGGCGTTGTATGGTAGGAAGTGTAGAGTTGTTAGGGCCAAATCTTATTTTGGAGACTACTGAGAAAGTTAGGTTGATCCAACAGAGAATCCAGACTGCTCACAATCTTCAAAAGAGTTACGCTAATCCAAATTGTAAACATATGGAGTTTGTAGTTGGTGACCATGTATTTCTCAAAGTGTCGCCGATCAAAGGTGTGATGAGATTTGGAAAGAAGGGCAAGTTGAGCCCGAGATGCATTGGTCCATTTGAGATTATCGACCGTGTTGTAGCCATGGCTTACGAGTTGGCACTACCACATCAGTTCGCTTCTGTTCATCAAGTGTTCCATATATCACTTTCAAGGAAGTATATTTTTGATATGTCACATGTTCTGGCACCACAGTCGGTCGAGGTAAGACCCGATCTGTCTTATGATGAGGTTTCGTTGAGGATCGTTGATCGTCAGGTCAAGAGACTCTAGAACAAAGAGATATCTTCAGTGAAGGTGATTTGGAGGCACCATTCAATTGAGGAGGCCACTTGGGAGGCCGAGGACGAGATGCGGCGGAGATATCCGCAGCTGTTCGATTCTGCAGGCTCTAAGGTTGGCGCATATAACTATACACTTTGATGTTGTCTGACTGCATGATATCTGCTCTGGGTGCGAACCTTTTGGAAAAATAATTTCTAAAAGCTATTATGTATGTGGTGTGTATACTATATTATACTAGTATATAAGTGTGTGATATTTTTGAATGATTTTCAAAACGGTCTTTATGATGCACGTATGAGGCAATATGGAGTGTTGTTTTCTCACTGGGTTCTAACCCTCTTTTTCTTTCTTGTCTATTTTCTTTGCATGTCTTACAGATATATTTTGATGCTCATCATTTGTTCGGTATCTCGACACCAATGAGGCATTCCTTGATATTTAATGAGTGCCCTCGTTCGGTCTCTACTTTTGTATTTTGTTATTAGAGTTTCACACCGAGTTGTTGTGAGGATACTGGGCTTTAGTTTTATATTTTGGATATTATTTTTCACTGACGAACGGTTATGTTACTTTGGTAGTATTATATTTATAATGTTTTCTTATATATCGTATTATATTCATTAAATGTTTTTGATAAATAAATTATTTGGGTAGAATATCTATATCTCTGAGACTTGTGTGGGATGAGTTGGGCTTCCATAGACAGTTCACGTCGTACGTTGGTCACCAGCCAAACTTGGGTCGTGACACCCACGGAGGAGGAACAACAGAAAGCAAAAGCTTCGCTCACTAAGGAGGTCATTGTAAAGCCACTTCCTCCAAAGTTCAAGATCCCTCGCTGCCGACTTTTTTTGGAAAGGAGAACCTGTGCAAACATGTTTAGAACTATGAGGCCATCATGATGCTTCATGGATGGGAGGATGCCATTATGTGTCATGCATTCTCGGTCATGCTGAAACATAATGCTCGGTCATGGTTCAATGGATTGAATGAGGCGTCTTTCTCTTGCTTCAACCAGCTCATAAAGGAGTTAATCAATGCCTTCATCATCAACAACAAGAGGAAAAAGAGATGCTACAAACTTGCTGAGGATTAGACAGAATGAGAAGAAGACTCTTTAACAGTACGTTGATATATTCAGAAATGTAACTCTTGAGCTTCATGATTTGCAACCAAGCGTTGCAGTAGAAGCAATGGTGCAGGGGACGCGATCAGTGCAGTTACAAGAGTTGTCAAGAACATTGGTAAACCTCTTTGTGTGTGCTAACAAATACATTTTGTAAGCTGAAGTCCTGAGGATAGTAGGGACAAAGAGTACAAGGAGAAGAAGCGAAAAGAAAGAGACATGTAAGAGCAGCTGAACGAGAAGAATGAGAAGTCAGAAGACTTTAAAGTACTCTTTAGCACCGCTTCGAGAAGTACACACTGCTGAGCAAGTCGAGGTCAACAATCTTAGCAAAAATAGAAGGATCTGGACATATCTCCTTAGAAGGAATGAGGAAGCTTACCGCTGGTGCCATGACGCGAGTGTACACCTTGGTTCAGAAATAGTACTTGGGCCGGTTTGTTTGTGATGAAGCATTGTAAGGAGAGTCGATCAATGAAACAAAGCAACAAAGGAGAAACGATGATCGATGAGGTGATCAAAACAGGACCAACTAGGCATGATGCCACTCGGAACAACAGGCTTTGCCCATTGAGTATACTCTTAGCGGTGGTAAAAGTTGATCTTTTCAATTTTCTATTAGTCTTTCTTTGTGTAACTTGTTTTTTTGAGCAAATAACATGTTTATGTTAATCTCTTATGCATAATGATAATCCTTTCTAGTAAGAGAACAGGAGAGCTTGGTGCTTAGCCACACAAACACGAAAGGGCCTCCAGAAAAATTGGCTTGTGTAATCAAAAGTAACTGAACGTGTTGCAAGCCTAAACGTTAGCTCTTTACCATCAAAGCAAAACGAACCATCTTGAAACCAGTAAAATGCAGCATGAGTAGAAAAAGGCTTGCGAGAAATCGAGCTCCACCATCCACGCATGCGGTAAAGAATTAGAGGCTCCCAAAGTTGCGTGAGTAGAAAGGATTATTAAAACTCAAGCCCTCACCAAGAGCATGCGGCAAAAAACTAAACCGTGAGTTGAAAAGCTTGCGAGTAATCGAGCCCTCATGTGATGAACAACAAAATCGTGAGTAGAAAAGCTTGAGAGAAATCGGGCTCTCATGTAACAAATATGTGAGTAGAAAAGCTTGAGAGAAACATAGCTCTCACCAAGCAATGAAAAGATAGACTGCAATGTGTCAATGAAGCATGAAGCTTGCGGGAAATCGAGCGCTCATTGTAGAACACATGCAGTGGAAAATTGGACATCGTGCACGGGGACAAGTGAAACCCCAAGTGGTATTGTTATGAATACACGCAATAACTTATTCGCTAAGGCATGTTGCAAGTGAAACCCCAAATGGTATTGTCAAGGGCACACACGATAATTTTTCTACTTCGTCCTCAACAAGCGAATCAACTCCTACCACCACTAAGACTCCACCGAAATCACTTGACCAAAAAATTCATTTGGCCATGTGATTGGGGAGCAACATTGCATATAAGTTGTGCAAGAAAGAAAAGCACATGATCAAAAGCAGTAAAAAATAAATGATTCTAATAAGAGCTCGAACCTCATCACGAACTTCCCGAGGAAATGATGAACCTCTCGAGGAGGTGAACTTCCTAAGGAGGTGCAATTCTTGAGGAAATATTGAACCTCCCGAGGAAATGGTGAACCTCTCAAGGAAATGATGAAACTCCCATGGAGGTGAATTTTCTGAGGAAATGTTGAACCTTCTGAGGAGCTAAAATTCCTAAGGAGATTTTGAACCTCCCGAGGAGGTGAGCTCCACGAAGAAATATTGAACCTCTCGAGGAGGTGAAGTCCACAAGGATATGATGAACTGTGCTAGATGGATGAGATGTTGAACCTCCCGAGGAGTTGAACTCCGTTAAGGAGGAGATGAATTCCGCTGAGGAGGAGATGGACTCCGCTGAGGAAGAATTGAACTCTGCTAAGGAGGAGATGAACTCTGCTGAGGAGGAGCTGAACTCTGCTGAAGTTGAGACAGTGAACTACGCAAGGAGAGTTGGTGATGAAGGACTCTGTGAGTTTGTGAGCTCGGCAAGGCAAGTCAGTGAACTCCTCGAGTTGGTGAGCTTGATAAGGCCACGAACCTCAAACCACGAGCCACATACCAGGAACCTGAACCACTATGGTATCACAAGCCACCAAAGTGCAGCTCCTCAACACCTATTCAGTAGTAAGGGTGAAGTCCGTCAAGAGGCAGCTCTTGAACACCTACTCGGTAGTAGGGGTGAAGTCCTTCAAGAGGCATCTCCTGAACACCCGCTCGATAGTGAGGGTAAAGTCCTCCAAGGTGCAACTCCTAAACACCCACTTGGTAGCAGGCGTGAAATTCTCCAAAGTACAGCTCCTAACCACCCACGTAATGGTGGGGTTAACAGCAATGGCAAGTGGCATGATCTGCAATAACAACGACAAGTGGCCTGGTCCGTAACAACAATAGCAAGTGATCTGGTCTGCAACAGCAATAACAAGTGGTTTGGTTCATAACAGCAACGACATGTCGCATCTGAAACATCTCGAACAACGTCCCATCTCTCAAACATCTCAAAGATGAGTGGTTTGTAAAAAAAGGAGTTAATTGAAAAGGCCTCTCCCCATTTGATCAAATAAACCTTTCGTTTTTTCCCCAATGTCTCCACAATCAAAACACAAATTTGCAAAACCCTTGTTTAAAACCCAGTAGCAAAGAACGGGATAAACGAGAGCCATCAAAGATTTCAGTGAACCCGACGTAGACGCACTCATGTGAACTCGAAGAAAAGATTTTTTATTTTAGAGACCCACTTCAAAATACTCCTCCGCAATATAGCAAATCATCTAAAAACGAGAGACCCACTTCTTTATTGATTTTTGGGGGACGACGCATTCCTCTTTTTATCTGATATATATGGTTCACCTGGGTTCGTTGTTGTTGCGAGATTCGAGTTTGTGAAGATGGGGTTTGTAGTGGAAATGATGTCAAGAAAATTATCTCTTCCTCAAGAAATCATCACTGATATACTCTCCAGACTCCAGGTTAATCTCTACTACGATTCAAAAGTGTGTCGCAGCAATGACATTCTTTGATTGCCAGTTCCAAATTTTCCAAACTGACCACCGACACCCGGATTGACTCACCTGCCGTCACTATCAAAAGAAATCTGCGAATAAATATGAGCTACTACGTGGGATGCAAAGGAAAAGAGAACGAAAGAGGCTAGAAGAGACAGAATTGAGAAGCTTGGCATAAAAAAAGCATCTAAGTTAGGAAGGAAAAGAGCAGTCAAATAATTTTTGACAAATTAATTGGTACTGCGTTAATTTTGGAACCATTCCAATTTAGAAGGACAAAAGGATTAAGGCAAGATAATCAATTCAGGATGGTGCTACCAAATAAAATGAAGGAAACAAATTGCGGTTCGTAGAAAAGATTGGAAACCAAATTCATTTTAAGGAATTCATTGAAAATTGGGCAAATCAACAGTGAATCAAGTCAAAGTATTATTGCAAAATGGGAGGGAAGAATCAGATGTGGAAGTTGATTCGGCAATTAAGGCTTGATTTTTAGAAGTATTTGAACTACGTCAAGATTTCTAAATGTGAACGTACTGGGAAAATGGAGCAAGATCAAGCAAAATTGCAGTTGAATAAGATTGCCAAATTAATCCAAAATAGGAAGGAGAATATTTGGGAAAGACAATATCAAGTAGAGAAGTGGCAGCCAAGCCAGCCATTGAGTTTCATTCATCAAATATCGGTTTTGGTCCCTAAATACCATGGAGAATTATAAGATCACTCTCTATTTTGGAAAGTTAATTCTGAATAGTTCTAGCACCTCTTACTTTGCAGCAATTAGAAGATATACAATATGTTTGACCCATGTTATCACATTATTTACTCTTATCTTCGAATTAGAATTCGAAGAAAGAGTGGGAACAATTGATATAACATGAGTATAAAGACTCATTAAATGTACTTAATGTCGAGACTGTAACGGAAATGTTATAATCATCATTAACGATGGGCGTTACAAATTGTTAATTCATCAAGTCGTCCACTCTATAAATAGGCATCAACACCAACATCTATTTGTATGCTCTACACACCCATATTCTGTCAAATTCTCTACTAACTTGAGCGTCGGAGACTCTCTGGTGAGCATTCCGACCTCATCCTTTTTTCGTGTTTTTAGGTTTCGATGTGACGTTCACGATTTTCAAGTATTCAAGTATTCATTACTATTGTTGTTCATTTTTCAAAGCAACAACAAGTATAAAAGGGTCGAAAATCCCTCCTTATTGAGTACTAAATTGGGTCTCTTCGTTTGTTATTGTACGCATCAAACACACTTTTGTTTTTGAACAATGGTAATAACAATTTAGTATGACCATGATCTCATTGTAGTAGGTAATAACTTTTTAAACAAGTCCCCGTAATTGTTCATAGTCTTGTCGAATCAGTGATAAGGTGTGGGTAGGTAACACAGATTTAGCTAGGCATGATGCCTTTGGTTATATAGTGATAATCATGAAGTAGTAGTGTGCATTGCACTACTTTAAGAAAAAAAAAAAACGAAATGAAGAAAATTTAACCTCAAGTGTACGTTTAAATATTCAAACATCATTCTGAATGATGCATACGGTTAGCATATAATTTCCAATATGTACGTTAAAATATGTACGACATGAAATGGTTCTACTCTTTTTTTTTTTTTTTTTTTATCGATAATGGTTCTACGTTTTGTCTATAGAAGATAGTCACGCTTTCATAGTCTATATCCTTGGATGTTGAAGGAAGTGCATCTAACACCAACAAGGCAGCTCATATTGTTACATGCAGATCACACCGGTGAATTGATCATTTTGATTGGAATGGTGGATTTCTTGAATTGTAAGGAAGCTTATAGCCTTTTAATCAACAAGGGCAGTCGCAGTGAATTGCAATTGTCCACTCCAATGTGTACTATGAATTGATATTCATCATCAACCTAAAATCTCAACAGTACCATGGTAGGATAGTAAGACTCGCCATCTTCATATGCCATAACACCACCCAAAGTTTTGTTTATATAAGTGCCTCATTCCTTGCGTATTCAGAACATACGCATGAAATCCATGGCAACTTTCATACCTACGTATGTGTCACGATCCGTTTTCGGACCATGAGCGGCATACGAGGCGAATCGTCTATGAAAGTCAATTCATCTCGCACAAACATCAAAGATCAGAATATATTACCCAACATATTTCATTATTAAAACATTTGATTAAAACATTTATTTAAACAAAACATATAAAATATAATCATAATTGATATATGAAAATAAGTTGATAAAATATATCAAAATAAAGTAAAATATACCACAACGGGTAAAATTAGATAGCAGTATATCAAAATACAAATAGCAACCCAGTAACCTAACAACATCCCGGTGCAGAGCTCTAACATAAAAAAAACCCAAACAAAAAGGGCATCACTAACCAAAAGAAACCTCACTGGTATCCAAGATGTGGTGTGGTTGCTGACGCCAAAATCTGTAGACCTGGAAGATTAGGATCAAAAGTAGATTGAAAATAAATGGGATCAAACCCAGTGAGAAAAAACACTTCAAACCGCCTCATATGTGCTTCATAAAGATTGTTTTGAAAACAGTTCAAAAATTTCACATGCAAGTATAAGTGGAAATATATATATATATATATATATATATATATACACACACACACACACACACGTAGTACATAGTAGCATCTAAAATTATTTTTTTGAAAACGTTCGTAATCAAAGCAAACAACATGCACGAAATCGTATCAAATCAGTTTTAGAGTCAAAACATATATCATGGATATGAGACTAAAGCAAAGGTGTGAATATGACACTAATAACAAAGGTGATGCAGACTCCACCACTAATCAACAACAAATCATGTGTTGGATCAGAACACATGACTATCGACATCCCTGGTAGCTAGAATTTCTCAATGCATTGGTATACCAAATGCTACTACTACCCCATAGTACATGTGTTCCATATCAAAAAAACAAAAGCATACTATTACATAGTACAAAAGTAAAGTCATGCAAATCAGTATCAAAATCAGAGAGAGGATATATATATATAATACATATATATCAGTTTCAAAATAGAGTACAAATTATTAAAACACATGACCAATTTATTAATTTTAGTCAATCCTCATATTAGTCCATTTTAAAAAATATTTCCAGCACAACAAAAACAAATAGGAATTTCAAAACATAACATATGTGTCTGAAACTGTCATCCATTCACCTGGATGTCCAAAGCAAAGTCGTCAATCAAGCACCACTAACCGGTGGTTGATCTCGATGGCAGAAACAAGAAGCTAAACAAATATATATCAAATAGATATATCAGAAACAAATCGAAATGCGATACTGTGGTGGTACCAAAATGTATGCAATGCATATGCAAATTCTAAATGTTCAAACAAATCCTGAAAATCCGTTTCTGGCCAAAGTCTAATATAGAAAGCCAAAATATGACTCGATTTAAAATTACACTTTAGTGCTCGGGACTTTGAAAAATTACCAATTAGTTCCCAAAATATTCCAAGTTCAATACTAAGTCCATAGTAATTCAATAATCAATAATTAATCCTCAAAATCCCAAATATATCTAATTTGGTCTTCCAAATATACAAAATGCCATTTAGTTCCTAAATGGATAATATCACTTTCGGTCCTCCAAAGACAAATTACACAAATAGTCAAACTTTCGATTCAACCAATAAAAATCGATTCCAATCATCCACATTGGTCAATATCAAACTCCTAAGCATGAATCCTTCGTCCTTTTAAAGAATTAAACTCAAAATCTCCAAGAAATTTCAATTAAAAATTCGAATTTATAGGAACCCTAGAACAAACAACCTCAAATCTTTAAAACCCACATGGATTCATGTTTATCTATATCTCTCATACCTAGATATATCAAAAATAAACTCAAATCTAACAAAAAATCCCATGAAATTCTGCCAAAACCGTCATCCACGTCTAAGAACATACCCATTTGATCCAAATGCTTAAATCCTCAAAACCAATGCTCATTATAGGTTTATCCAACCTCGATCTATGCTAAACAAACAAAAACAAGCTACCAATAACACAAAATGGCCATTAATCCAACCCAAATGGACAACTCGGCCAAAACCCTAGATTTGCAATTTCAAGATGAAAAACGGATGAAAGAAGTGATTAGAGTTGAAATCTTACCTCAAGAATCAAAGTGAAAGCAATGAAAAGCAATGGGAGACGGAGATAAATAAATTGGGAGTGATTTCGGTGGTTGAGAGGAGTTATGGCCAAATGAAAGGCGGATGGGGGTATTTATAACCCTCAGCGTTAAAACGTTGCGTTCCACTGGAATTCGCCCATAAAAGGGCATCTATGCGCGTTACATATTTTACAAAGCGCGTAGTAAGGGTTTAATGAGCGTACTAAAACATGCAACGAGCATAGTCGGAAAGAATAGATCACCCATCAAACCCAGATTCATAACTCTCACACCCAGAACTATGATTAACGTGCATAACACCTATACAATGCGCGTTACATGCTTCAACGTGCACGAAATTTTCATTGCGCGCATAGACGAGGCAATCCAAATGATCCTCTAACTCAACACATTATCAACGAGCGTAGCAAGCCTTCAGCTTGCTCTACGCATACAAAACTCCAATTTTTAAAGCCCCAACTTAGGATCATCTACACCATCATCTCCGGGACCAACCAAACACCAAAACTCACTAGAGTGGTGCACGAACTATCTTCGAACATCGGAAATCACTATGGAATCGAACGGAATGCTACAAAAATCCTATTGAAATTGGCAAAATATTACAGTATGAATACGTCGTCCAACAAATGTCCATGAAACCAAATTTTACTTCGATGCTACCACGGCATGGGGAATTTAAATCAATTTGTGATGAGTTGCATTTGTCGTTAGGATCAACGGCCATGCATATGTCCCTTCGTTTGGCGTTCTTGTGGATGATCGTTCCATTAGCACAGGAAAAGTGGTTAGGGCAACCAAAAATTTCCACTCTTTAATCGGCAAGCGGTATTGATATTTTCTGACAATTTGACATCCTTTTTGTCCACGTCTCCTTCTAAATGGCCTTGCCTTATAATTGGTTCCTCATTTAGGGTTATCTCCTTGTTGATGAGCTACTTCTCTGGTTAGATGGAGGTGAAGTTGTATGTGTGTCCATACATAAGAATTGGACGGCTGCATTGTTATGCGAAGGATGGGCTGCCGTTTGTCCTAGATTCGACATTTATTTGGGAGATCAATGCGTCTTCCACTATGATCGATATTCAATTTTCAATCTCACAGTTAATTCAACGATTTGGATGAGTAGTCACATATGTTATGTAGCGCATATGTTGATGAGTCATATGCCAGGGTAGTTTATTTAAGCAATGTTTACGTTTGGAGACACGTTTGAGGGAACAGACGTGTGTTTGGTCCATGTAATCATAACACGCACGTTTATATTCTAAAAAGTCGTTTTAGGGGATGACCTTCAACTATTTGATTTCTGGCTCTCCAGCTTATCAAACGTGCACACAATGTTTTGTTATGACCCCAAATCATTTCTCTAATCAAACGATGGTGCATGATGTTTTGTTATCAATCCATTGGGACAACAGTACTCTGCATCCTCACATGTACTTTTTGTTTTTTTCATCCTCTTCTTATATTTGTCTATTAATTAAGGTGACCATATTTTTGGCTTGTAATGTTTGTATTATTGTTTTCGTGTGTGAATAAAGAACAAATTTCTTAAAGTTTAGGTGAGATAAATTTATTTGTAAATATGTAGGCTTATTATAAGTTGGGTAAGGGGTGAGAGTTAAAGCACTCAACACTGTCTCCAAAAATGGTTTCATAAGGAACTTCTACTTTCACCTATACCAGTAACTTAATTCAACGATACAGTACATTTAGAACGATTAATGCATGAACCAAACATTTACACAAAAGGTTTATAACATTTTCCGAGTTGACACGTGGATCAACCAAGCCGATCATCTACAATATCCATATATAGACAAAATGATGTCAACATCAACCACAAAATATTCCTAATTTTGGATTTCAATTCCAGTCTAAGATAAGCCACCCCAAAAAAATAACTGCCACTCCTATACAACCTACTTCAGTCCATGCATCCGCGTCTCCAACCATGTGGCCATCTGACCTAAATGAAGTTGTAGAAGCTAACCCCGCATTTGTTCCTCCTCCTATACACCCTAACACCATTTCCTGCATCTTCTTCTTTTCCACGTGATTATTTTACGGTGCGTAAGATGAAAAATCATAGTAATTTATAACTATAACTTGGTACATACTGTGATCATGTCCAACCTCCTCATCACTGGTAGAAACAACTACTTCATATGGTTCTGGATCCTCGACGACCTCAATACATATGTCATCACCAACCATATCTCTCACCATCAAGTCAAAAAATCCACACCCAGCATACTTGAATATTACTTCGTAACCGTTTTTTATTCCAAACCTTCAGGCAACATCTGCCCATTCCCTCTTACTGGAAAATTGTCGGCCAATCTTGTCTACGGTGACATAGGTCATCTTGCCATTTAGAAGCCGAAGGACCATTGTTTCACCAAGTATGTGACCATAACTTTCCTGCCAAACTAGAGGAACATGTTGCAGAAGGAAGGAGTTAAACGGAAGTGTATGGAGTTAACTTCCAAGTGTACATTAATTAGTGTACATACCAGATATCCAATATTTGTGTGTATGAATTCCATATGGACTTTAAAGGACATTACAGTTGGGGGTGAGAGTGGACCAAGAGACAACTGCAAAAGGACTAGGAGACTTAGGAATGTAATGTACGCTGCTTCTCCACAAAAGGATGAGTGGGGTGATGTAAAGAAAGGTGGCGGTTGGAGTTATAGTTGTGAAGAAAGAAGGATTAGTCACCTACATTCAGTAATCATTAAGTGAGTTCTGAAGGGTTGTAAGTATCCCAACTGCTCAAATTTACATGAATTGATGTGTGTAATTTCAATTTGCGAAATGGGAGTAAACATGGAACCGGAAAATTTGTTAGTCGCGAATCTTAATGAACTAGAGATGATATCAAATTGCTGACACTTTGTAAGGGCATTGATAATGATACTCTTAATATTGACCTCTTATAATTGGAATTAATAAATTACATATCCCATACGGATTATTTTTTACTAGGGGTGTAAGTTTTAATTGTCAGGTGCACCGCCAAAATCGCTCGCAATCGAATCTCAATTTTCGGTCTCTAATAACAATTTTGAGTAGTTATTCGTAAATTTCAGGTTCGATTGTTGTTAATATCTAATTAAAACCACTAAAACCAAACCGCAACTGCGTTACCACATATACATATATATTCTACAAACCCTTCATCAAACACCTCATAAAATATACTAAAATTATGGCATACTATTTCATTTATGATACACCTGTGTAACCTTAATTATTTTGTATATATGTAGTATCTATTTAACATAACCAAAATGGATTAGTGTGCACACATATACGTGATGACTTTGCTTCAAGTTTTCTAGGACTACAGATTATCACCTTAATTTCAGGTTGTGTTCACCTTTGACAAAATGTGAAATTTATTTTTATGTACACCATCGAACACCTAAAGTTAATGTTGTGTACATCTTTAGTACACCTAAGTTTATTTGTCAATGTGTTCACAGTTGAACACCTAAATTTCATGTTGTTGTACGCCTTCATTTCAGGTTGTGTACACCTTTGACATGATGTGATATGTCATTTTGTGCACACCATCGAACACCTAAAGTTAATGTTTCTTAAATCTTTACCACACCTAACTTTATTTGTCAATGGGTTCACAGTTGAACACCTAAATTTCATGTTGTTGTAACCTTAATTTCAGTTTGTGTACACCTTTGACAGAATGTGAAATCTAGTTTTGTGTACACCATTGAACACCTAAACATAACGTTGCATACACCTTTAGTGCACCTAAGTTTATTTGTCAATGGGTTCACAGTTGAACACCTAGATATCATGTTGTTGTACACCTTTTTACACCTTAATTTTAGGTTGTGTACACCTTTGACAGAATGTGAAATCTAGTTTTGAGTACACCTTTGAACTCCTAAACATAACATTGCGTACACCTTTAGTACACCTAGGTTTATTTGTCAATGTGTTCACAGTTGAACACCTAAATTTCATATTTTTGTGTTCACCATCGAAAACCTAAAGTTAAATGTGTTCACAGTTGAACACCTAGTTAAATTGTGTACACCTTTACTACACCAAAGTTCATTTGTCAATGTGTTCACAGTTGAACACTTAGTTATCTGTTGTTGTATTTCAAGTCGTGTACACCTTTGACAGGTTGTTAAATGTTGTTATGTGTACACCATCGAACACCTAAAGTTAATGTTGCCTACACAAATTGGAGTTTACGCACCTCAATAATGTGTATACCATTGTGTACATCCGGAAATTTGATGGCGTACACATATGTGTACAAAGCACCCTATATATGTGTACAAATGTGTACCGATCATGACATTGCACGAAGCCGATCAATACTCTACCATCAGTTCACAGGATAATATGTCAGCGTCCAAATAAGGAAAATTAGTAGTCCAACTATTATCCTCTGTGTATCAACAATTAAAACAGGCTCATAGAGTTTCCACAGGAACTCTTGTCTATCCATTTCCCTACAATCAAAAGGCAGGGCTTTATTTTCAACAGGCCACAATTGCACTATACCTATACCACAGACCGGCCGTCAATCACTCGACTGGGCAATTCACCCAAATTCGATATCCAATATCCTCAACTACATTCCACAAAATATGACACATCTGATCTCATACATTAACATGTGTAATCTTTGAGGTCATATTACCTTAAATTGGCCACAAAAAAGTTGAATTTCAGGCCTTTATACCTTAGTTACAAAAAAATTGAATTCTTTAATGCTTAATTACAGCCTTCCAAAAATATTGTTCTCAATATCGTCCCCAAAAAAGGCCCTCCCACCAATCTCAGCACCATAACCCCAGCTACATACTCCTCTATCATGTTCTTTTACCTGCCATTTTCTCAATCATTCCGTCGATATCCTTCTGACACATGCACTGGTCAGCTATCCAGTTCGCCAAGAACTGCATTTGCTGGGCGGTTGATCTTGAGCCGAACAGCGTATCAGGAGTTCCACCATCTCCCCTGCTGTCAGATGCTTCATCTGCCATATGCGGGCTATGTGTTTGGCTCACCTGCATCAAACATAAGAACCATCTATGATGAATTTCACTTCGCATTACACATTCATATCTCCAAGATTTTTCACATTAACGTGCAAATGAAATTACTTACCCTCTTCGAGCTACGAAGACTAGAGCTGGTATGGCTTGCAACAACGGGCCTCCTCTGCCTCTCCCTCCTCTTGGATTCTTCCTCCCTCATAACTGCGTTGATAGCATTCCTTACTGCGATTTCCCCAGCCTTTCTATCATGCTTCTCCAATTTCCTCTTTATCAAATCCTCAACTTTGATTTCTGGATTATCACAAATCACTTCTCTGTACATGGTCACAATCCAGCCTGATCGTACGCAACTATTCTTGCTTTTGCTCTGCGCTTCCAGCTCCATTTCAGCCACATGCCCTTCTTCAAACTTCACATTGTGCTACAACTCGTCCCCCTCCAAAACAGTTTTATTCCCCAGGATCTTCCCTCGTTAGCTCCTTCATTTTGCCAGAATCCCCGTCCTCTTCCTCAGAATTTCCATAAGACTCTTGCCTGAAACTACCTTCCTTCACTTGTTTCTTTTTAGCTGGACTTCCAACTTTTCCACTACCAAGCCTACTTCTTGGCCTGTCTGAAATGTGCCCTCTATCTACCTCCTCAACATCAGTGTGGCTTTTCTTCCTCATCCTCCTACTACTCCATTTAATGTGTCCCGCATCATCTAACTCTTGTTCCTTTGACGTTTTTGATTCCTCTTGCACTTCCACTATCTCCACGAGCTGCACCATTTTATTCCTGCAAAATTTACATGCACTCCACCTAAAGATAACGACTATTTTAATGTCTAACATAATCATTCTACAATGGTGCACCATTTTAGTTCATTCACAGAACGCCTAACACAATCACTCTTCAAACACGCCACGTCTACAATTGATCATCTTACTATCTTTTAGTACCCAATTACATATTCATTACACTCCATGCTATTACATTGTTTCATAAAATATTCAACAGTGCGCCCTTTGCCATCTCATTGCAGTACCAATACATACAATTATTTTACAACAACCAACACGCTACCATGCATTCATGTCCTAATTGCTACTCAATATACAACCTTTTTCCTCAACTTCTCCTCCGCATGCCACTGCACTTACTTGCTAAAGTATTCACACACCAACCAAAATGCTAACGGCATGAAATTCTCATTCCATCTACTTTATTCACTTATCGTACAGTAGTAACAGCGTACTAACACCCTATCCCTCTAACAAACAACACATGCAACGTCCTAATCTTCAATTCACAGCATTAAAACCACTAAATGATTTAATTGTACTTTGATAAAAAAAAACCCTAACATTACCTTAACAGATAATCCTTTCTACTTGCGTCGTTCATCCCTTTCCTCTCCCGTTGTTCGTGGCTCTCTAGTTCTCCAACCCCCTCTTCGTAATACCAGTAGCCTCGGTTTGAAAAATCCAATGTGTCCCCTCCCCTTCCTGACCTTTAAGTACATCCAACCCTTTTAATTTCTTCCCCAAAAAACATTCTTTTCCAATTTACTTCCTCACCCTTTTAATTTTTCCAGCAATGTGGACATTACCCCCTCCCTCCTCCAACAACAGTCAACTGCCACATTTTCACTTTCCACATGTGCCCTTGCTGACGTGTTTATTTTATTGAATTCGCGACGTCACATCAGCGCACGAATAAAGACAACATGCTTTCCGTATTCAAAATTGTACCATAAAAGATCTAGCAGGACAAAATTGAAGGCAAATCACATGTTTAAGAAGAGTGTTGGAAATACTAAAGGAGCTCATAAAAGATCTAGCGGAGGCAAATCACACCTAAAGAGAAATGTTGGAAATACTAAAGGGTCTGGAAAAAAGTTAGCGGCTAGTGATGGCATGATATTGATAGCAGATAACCAGAGATAAGTATCAAACCAACTTGTTACACCAATTTAATAAAAGTTTTCAGCCAATAATTAGATTAGCAGCTTCTAAGTTTTTGAACAGTGGAACAGAATCTACACTTGATCTTAGCCAAAAGACCGAGAAAGTTATGATTAGCAACTTCCAGTTAAAACTAAGTTCTCATACCAATAAACTAACTACATTCTTACACTAATAAACTAACTGACAATGGCAGTGGGATTGCACTTACGCAATCACGTCGTCGATGCTCTAGCAAAACTAGAAAATCTGGAGAACTCATTCTGTAGAAGATCTTGCGGGTTACCTTGCTCAACCTACAATCAAATGATAACGTTTTTTACTCTCCAGTTCTCACTGAAACATCATCAACTCAAGCAAAATAAGATAGAAAAGGAAACAAGCATTTTACCAGATTCCCATGTTCAAGAACAAGAATGTTGTCCATGTTCATGACGGTGGAAATACGATGAGCAATTGTGATTACGGTCATGCCTCGGCATTCACTAGATATTGCATTCTGTAGCACTGAAGCTGTTCTGTTGTCGATATTGGCAGTGCATTCATCCAAACAAAGAACCTAAGAACTTAAAAATAGTTAGCGTTTGATCGGCTGCCTCCACGCATGAGCATGAAAAGAATGAAAATATAATAAAATTTAAAACTTTCATAATGGACAGTTCTAGTCAGCAACTGAGAAGTGAATTATATGGTTTGTTCTCTGTAAACCACATCAAGTCATCATAGTATCATGGCAAAACTGAAACTTATCTAGTTTGAGCTGATCAATGCTGCTATATTTTTTTTTTGTTATTAAACTTTATATATTGGTGAGGATATTTATAGTGAAAAACTTGAAACAACATAAAATATTAGATTGTATAATATTAAATTCATTAAAAATTTATATTTATGTTTTTAATGCATGCCTTCTGTTAGGAGATCCAGTGAG
>CAODLS012621431.1:0-24393 GCA_948243855.1 Flueggea neowawraea
TATAGTAATATAAATATACCTTGCAACACCTCTATACTTGGAAGCTCCACGAGAAAATCCACTGCTTTTCCTATAAATTGAACCCAAGATTAGCAACAAACAAGCAAATTAAGACCAGTTAATTAATTATCTAATGTTTAAGATTGCAGTTGTTTGCCATTAATTCAATCCTTCAAGAATTTTTTTTCTTTACATTATCTTCATCAAAAAACAAACTTTCGATCTTTTAATACAGGAGACAACTCTTCTCCAACTTTGAGACTTTTATTGTAAGAGAAATGCAACAAGCTCAGCTAATATCTACCTTCTCAGTGATCCAATGTATTCCTCTCTGGACTGACCCTCCATTTCTATCAATTCATTCTGGTATGTCGATAGCTGAAAAAGTACTTTTCGTATAAGTTCCTTGAAGACTACACACATAATTAGCATAAAATATCTAATTCTGTTCAGGAATTTAGAGATGAAACTATACCGGGAAGTTAAGAATTGTTTCTTGGCCCCAATATTTGAGTGCCGCTAAGTCATAAGCATGTGCCGCCGCTTCTTCATCATCGTATGCTCCAAGATAGACTGCATTTTTAGTCGAGCAAGGTTCGCCAAATTCGCCAAGAACACACAAAGAATTCAATATGTGCATGCTTTGTTAATGACACTTCATTGATTAATTCAAGAAGGAAACGACAAATTAATAAAAATCTTGAATATGGTAATGACCTTGTCTTCCTTTCTTTTTCTGTGATTCATTCCAGCAATTCTTATCCCACAAATGAGCCTCATATCGGCCGGTCCATCTATGCCTGTAACCAAATCATTCACATTGAATCAACATTTGATCAATCAAACAAACATTAGAAATTATATAAAATTAGGCATAAAAACCTCGTAACTCCACGATAAATCGAGCTACGTTGAGGCGGAGAGTCTCGTGGCACGGTTCTCCTAGTTCGTTTCACCTTTACCACACCATTGTTGTTATTGTTATTATTATTGTTACTAGCTGTGTTTTTTTGGTGTGAAGTTCTTGCCATGAAACCAAAGTACTGCAAGATATAATTCTTTTAAAGAAAATTATATGATTGAGTCCTCCAATGAAGAGGGCTTATAAAGGAAGAACAAAGAAGAATGAGGTTAGACAAGTGTGGGCTGGCAAAAAATTAAAGAGAGTTGGCCGGCTGTAGAGAGAGGCCGTCTGTAACCGGCTGTCTTCATCTACTTTGTCTTCACCTATTTCTTTGTGTGTTGTTCCAATCGTTTGTCAATGGAAAATTCTTGAAAATTAACATTTGTGTTGTGTGATTTGGTGATTTTAAATGATATTTAATGAATGACTTTGGTGTATTGACGTTGTCATTTTTAATTAATTATGATCATAGTGTGAAGTGTTTTTACTTAAGAGTTGAGAAAAAAAATCATGAGGGGTAGTCGAGTTAAACAGCTAGTAAGCAACGACTTGTATGTCAGATTTTGAATTCAAATATCGTGTATAAAAATTATAAAAAAATAGTTGAGAGGGAAAAGAATTAAATAAATAAACAATGGCCATGATGAATTATGTGATAGAGACAAAAGTTTCGATGAATTGGATATTGATAATGATAATTGTAAACTGTTACTATTTACAACAGTTGGGAGAAGATTTTGTAACTTCCGATTGATTAAAATTGCAACTCTATTTTGTTGCAGCACCACAAAATATTATGTTATCATTGCAGCTACTTCACGTTTATTTGTAATTGGAAAGATGAAGTATTTATGTGGGGAAAAAATTAGGGAACTTTACCAAAAGGTTCACTACAAATTTTATAAACAATGTTTTTCATTTTTTCACTATGACGACTATCTTTTATCCTTGATGATTTATATTGATGTAATTTCAATTTTGGTATTCATTAAATTTTCGTGATAATTGACGTGGTACCAAAAGGTTAATAACAATGGCACCGATAATATTTGTGTGGCAAGACATCTAATGGATAGATTACGAAAAAAATTTAGTTTAGGAGTCACACCAACTATTATTAATTTGGTTAGACTAGTCTGCACGAACTACGGTACTTTTAAGTTTACTAGGTTTGTTGACACGTGTGTTGCACATGAATGTTGTATTTATAAATATTTTGAATTTTTTTATAAATTGTATGATTAGATTATTATTATTTATTAAATAAATAAAAATATGACATATTAAAAAATGTGTAAAGTATAAGATACATAAATTAAAAATTACATAAAATTTGGCATATGTGCGACGGTGACGGATTTTTTTTAATTTAATTTTTATTCAACATCGAGCATATTATGTTATAAAATAAAAATAATAATCATACATAGAATTTGGGAAAAATGTGCTAGATAAATAACAAAAAATTTAAACGATACAGTATTTGAATAATTAAATAATTTTTTTTGCATAAAATTAAAATAATAGATAAATAATATATATTTCAATTTAATTTTTACTTACCTAAATCAGACTGAGGACTCCATCTAGTACAAATTAGTTTATTAATTCATCTAATAATTTAGTTCGTATTTGAAAAAAAACTAATGATATATAATTGTGGTGAATAATTGCCTTCCACTCCTTTGTTTGTGTTTGTGTGTTAACTCTTAAATCTCTAAAACAAAATTTTATCCACCCATATTGTACATGCAGTTAATGGCATTTTTATGGAATATACTTTTTATTTTTTTGGGCAATTACATTAACGTACTTGCGTTTTATTATAATCTGCGATTGCGTCCCTGTACTTTGAATAGGTTATGATTGTGTATCCAGGCTTAAACGCCGTTAAACAAAATTCAGTCAGAACTCAGTCAGAACTAACAGGACAATATTTATTAAAGTATTCTCTTTTGTCCTGTTAGTTCTGGTTGAATTTTGATTGAATTTTGGCTGACGAAATTTAAGAGCAATGATACAATCACAGCCTTTCAAAATATAGGGACACAATTATGGATTATGACAAAACATACAGACGCTAATATAATTTCTCCTTTTTTCATAAGTGAAATGTACTTTTTGTATTTTATCCAATAATAAAAACTGTATTATGAGGCAATTAAAGTCATTCTCATTTTATTTTGAAAACTCAAATACTATGTCCCTATGACTATATTGAATAGAAGTAATATAATAACAATATAAATTTATAATGAATAAAAAACTAATTACAACTACACATATTACTTATCGGATTTAATACGTGTATATCCCTTGCTTCCTCATAGCATACTTCCTAGCATATCTGCAACATAATAAGGTACATAATAAAAAAATGGAATGATTGTTAAATCAGAAGGCTTTGAATATAATTTATCTGCAATGTTTTTTAGTTCATTCTTGAAACTAACGTTCTTGAAGACCATGAACGTTATAACAAAGCTCATGAAGGATCGTGTCATGAACCTATAATCATCAAATGGAATGAAATCTCACTCCTTATTTATCTGACGAAGCCCAAGTTACATATGCATTCATATCACATTGTTCGAACTTCAAATTCCAACACAAATAGAGCACTTAGCACTTTTTATGTGGCTGAGTTTAACGTTACACTGCATCTGAGTTTTTGACAGCCAAAAGATTATAACTGTGAAATTGTTTTGTGATTGAATAAACTTGTGAAATGAAAAAGGTTTTAAAAAATTATAAAATGTGTAAAATGAGGGAAGTTGTGTGTAAAATGTGATATCGAAAGCTTGTATTTATAACATACTGAAAAAATTATCAATTTCTGTAAAAAAAATACTGAAAAAAACTTTTGAATATATGATAATTTTTTTTCTTTTGGAAAAAGTTATCTCATTTGATAATCTGTTCGATTGACAAAAATCAAAATAAGATAAGTTTAAAAATTTTTGGAGATAAACGATTAATAAGGATATAATTGATAAGTGCTAACAAATTCTATTAATGAAAAATTCTTGATAAAATCTTGTTTGATAATCTATTTGGTTGACAAAAATCAAAATAAGATAAGTTTTAAAATTTTTTGAGATAAACGATTAATAAGGACAAAATTGATAAGTGCTAACAAATTCTATTGATGAAGAATTCTTGATAAATTCTATTTGGTTGTCATGAGTACGATTGATGAGTTAGTTCTTGTATCTATTTGGTTAGCAAATTCTAAATAAGATAAGTGATAATAATTTTGCTATTAATAAAAGACTTAAAAGTATTTATAAATTAAAAAGAGGGATAAAAATGTCTAAATTTTTTTTCCACATCCGTACATTTATATATATTATAATATACTTCATATTTTTTTATAGCTGAGATCCAACAACAACATCTTTAGATTTAATTAAGATATTGTTGTCAAATCTCAATCATCAAAAGCACATAAAATATAAAATCTTAAAAGTACCGTAGCCTATCCCACAAACTGGTGCACTTGAGAAAATTTTATTCTTTACTAATCATTAGATCACTGTAACAAGGTGTTAGTCCTCTAATTGACATACTAATACAAGAACTTAACAGAAAATTTTAATGGCTGAGTAACATTTATATATTTGAAAAATATTCAAAAGTCATGGTGTATAGAGATGTTTTTGAAAGAATTGCTTTATTTTTACACAAAGTTAAAAGATCTAATATTTTTGCCTATTAATTAAGGCATACATTTTAAACTATTTATTTTTGTACCATTCTTTTAATCATCAAATGTCCATCATTAACCCTTACCTATTTAATTTTTATTTCATAACCTCCTCACTGAATTGAAACACTAGTTTAAAGATTATAAAATACTATTTTTTTTCCCTCTTGGGACTGGTTTAATGCTCAAGTCAATATATCGATAAAGTATCATCACTCTTTGACAGTCATTGAAACAGACTTCAAATGATAAAGTGAGTCTATTTGCAGAGTTTTTCCTTCCCCTTCTTTTCTTTTTTAAAGGAAAAGTTTTGTTAAATAAAGAGAATCTTAAAAATTGATGATGCTTATTCAATAGTATATACTTTACCAATTTGATGACACGAAGTTAAATAACTCAGTTAAATAGTTCGGAGGTCTATGAAAGAATGTAATAATGAGTTAAAATCTTGAGAACAATTTCTTGAACAAATTGCCTTTTTGGATCATTAAACCCAGAAGGCCGATCTTTCAAAAGCTGTGGAACACAAACTATTGTGTATCAAGCCCAAGGCCTTAGCGCTAACCTTTCTGGTTTTAATGGCAACACTTTAAGCCGAATCGGATCACAGAGAAATATGTCGAAAGAGAAATGTTCCAGTCCCTTTCGAGTCTTGCCCACTGGCTAGTTCATACTTTGTTCTCCACTTTGGTTATGCAAACAGATTTTATTTGAGCAACATGTGCCTATAATGGATAATTTTGTGGTCAAGTAGTGAAGAAACTTGTTGTATCTTTCCCACCACAATAGAAAAACATGTTCAAATTTTTAGTTGTTTTGCTTTTCTAAACTGTTGTTACCTTCTAGATGGTGCTCATTGAAAATTCTATAAATTTGGTGAATGATGGGTCATTTGATCTAAAATAACGAATAGTAAGGATTTGGTTTAAGTTTTTTTTTTCATGAAATGCGAGAGGGTTAGGAAACAATGATGCACCGGGACATCCCAATAAGTTTGACACCCCAATAGCACCGTACTCCTAAACTCCAAAATATTATTAATAGAAATAAAAAATCAATTACAAAATTATAACGAAACAGAGACTACGAAAAACGGTAGTATTCCCTGAACACATAAGTCATCATACAACCTTCATAAGTAACGTGCAGACTGACGTGTCGGTCTCTTAGACAGTCTTGATCGATATTTAGCATGCCCATTAGAGTTATTCCTGACTTTTCAGGATGAAGGCATAATCCAATCACCTTTCTCCTCCTCATCTACAACAACCCATGAAGTTGGCGTAGTATCCCCCTTGTCCGCTCCAGTGACACATGCACTAAGCTGAACAACACCAACAGAAGCAGGCCTTATTTCAGAACTGTTGTGATTGCCAGTGTTACCCAACATAATCACAACATGTTGCTTCTCTAAAATCACCTGTTGCAAAGACATATTAGCCACTCAACCACTGTCACAAAGAGTATTCTCAACAACCAACTGTTCAACATGAATAGCGTCACCACGTCGTGTGGAGTTTGTGCCAGCAAGCCGCACTGCATATGATTCAACAATAGGTTCAAGGTCAAGAGAAGGAAAGGAACCTTTAAACACTTCCAATGATACTTCCAAAGGCACCTCCATATCATTCTAAAGTGCCTAGAAAGCATTAGTGATAGGGACTTTAGAAGTCTTAGGAACCTAATCCTTCTTTGAAACCACCGACTTAACAAGAATTATTTCCATGGTCGGCTTTACCTTGCAGATCTCCACAGGTTTATTGAAGCGACAAATCGCCAAAGAATAACCTATACTGTGACATGAAGAACAAAACTCCTATAAATGTTCATAAATCACATTGACGAAAAAACTTTTACTAGACTTTTCCAACATTAAAGTCTTTGGAAGATCATCAGCCATGTCCACTTCAACAAGAACTCTTGCAAAATGACTCAAGTCCCCATGAATCGTCGTATTATCGATCTTTAAAGGTACTCCAACTCCCCCAGCAATATCAACGAGCAACTGAGGGTGCCAGTACTCCTAACCGAGACTTGTGTTGTAGTCAGCTTTCCTGAATCCGGGTCAAATCTGGAGTCCAGTTTTGCAACCGCAGCGTGCCGGGCTTCAAAACTACCACTCCAAGACTCATAATAACCCCAGACTAGAGAGATTAATCTCCAATCGGTCAATCCCCAGAGTGAGGACAACCTCTTCTTCAAGTCCTGTACTTTCCATGACGTCTCTCCCTTTAGTGGAACAACCCGTCCAATTAGAGCATTATCACATAGCCGTAGCCGCTCCGCATACACCTGCTCATTTATCTTTACAGAAACATAGCCGGCGTCGTGTTGATGAGTAGATGAAACTGATGGCAAGACAACATGAGCTCCCATGCCTGCGGCAACGAAAGACTTCCCTGTCGTGCAATCAGATTGGGCTGTCAACGCCTCCTACAAGGCAACCGTCATAGGAGGCTGGTTGGGGACAATTGGCGTTGCTGCGCAAGGAGGAGCGGGAACCTTATGTGCAGCTGAAGGCTTTGACGCCTCTTGAAGGGCCACGGGAGGCTGAACAAAACGATGCTTGGAGAAGAGGTTAGAGATCCCAGCAAAATCAGAAGATAACCCAGGCTGATTTGGGACAGTAGACGACGCTGCAAAAGGATTTGGTACAACCTAATGAAATGGATTTCTCCTCTTTTCAAATATATTCAACTTTTTTTTTCCTTAAAGTGATATTAGATCGAACAAAATATAGTCATTAATTTTCAAATATATTCAACTTATGAAAGAAATGCCAGCATGAATTTGTAATTCATTAGACAATCCACACGTTGACCATCTCAGTCGATTTCATAACAAGAGAAATGCTAGAACCATCATTATCATCGCTCATTTGGACACTCACCATCTTATTGGTTCATTTTATTATTATTTTGATTCACTTTGGAGAGACAAAAGAATAAATAAATAAGAAGAGAAAAAAAAAAGTGAATAAAAAATGATTAAATTGACCCATAAGAGAGCGAATGTTAAAAGTGGGCGATGAAAAAAATGGTTGCTAGCATTCCTATCATAACAAATAAGACATGGTTCATGGTTGGCAATGCCAGGTCAGACAATGTTTCCACGCACATCTGGCAGCTTAATTTTGTACACAACTATTAATAAGCATACATTTTGTTCTAAGCAACCACAACCTATATATAGGTGTATGAACTGGTCACTCTATTTTTTCAATTAAATTTAATAAATTACCCAAGTTACTACAACTAGATAAATAGCAGATACAACGTACAACAAAAAATTGCTTTGCCATTGATGTATAAATATATGGCGAACCTTAATTAAAACGAACAGGCAGTGGATCTCCGGCAAAAATCCATGATCACCAATGTGGCTGCACTATGAGCAAGCGTAGCAAGAACAACAAACACGTGAAAAATCTGATGACTGTGCCCTGCAATGTCGAATTTTCCAGGCTTCCACCGTTCCGGGATCCTGGAAACATAAAACCCTGCTCCTGCAGCATATAAAACAGCCATAACAAGCTCGTATCCGAGAGATACAAATATGTTCGGCTGGCCCCAATGGAGCGCGACGGCGTGTGCTGCAGGAATGATGCCGGAGAATCCCATGGAGAGGAACAGAGTGGCCCTGAAAGGCCGGTAGCGCGGAGCTGACAGAGCAGGTGCAAGAAGGGTGATAATGGCAAGAACACCAAGTACAGTTATGGAGGTAAGATAAAAGAATCGTGAGTAGGGGTTGCAGTAAAATGCGTAGTAGATGGGAGCAAAGAATGAAGAAACAATCATAAGGGAAATTCCGGCGTAGTCTAGGCGCCAGAAGAAGAGGCTGAACCGCCTGGAATGGCAAGCTAAGAGATGGGAGATGGAACTGCAAACTAGACATCCCATTGCTCCTGATAAGAACACAAACCATGGCCATCTCGGAATAGCTTCAGGTTCGTCTTGCTTGTATACATTGAAGATTGATTGTTTTGAAACGTGTCCCAGGTGCTTATCCTGCAACAACCATCAAATTTCTTGCATTAAGATCTTAACAACAACCATCAATCAAGTATAGTTCCTATAAAATATGTCTTGATTACATTTTCCATTAATTAATCAGAGACAACCTAAGTCAATTCTTAGATTTCATGTTTGACCCCGCATATTCAACCCTTTCAACTGAACTTTCTAATAGTTTTCTCAGCATGTCATAAGATTTCCTTTTCTAAAATTACAAATTCTATAGTTTGTTGCGTTAAATAAGGAACAAACCTAACTTTGTTCAAATTATATAATTATTACTCTTTAAAAATAACATGACAATTTATTTATTTATTTTTCTACCACCCGATTTTCAGACCCTGTAGAACCCGACTAATCTAAATTCGACCGAATTTATTTTTTAACTCATACAAGACAAGTAGTTCAATCTCATTTAAATTACATTAATAAATTAAAAAAAAATGTATCACTATCACCCTTGCTTGGATTTGTTAATTTGAAAAATTTTACCCTCCAAAAGACGGCCCTATGCAATAATTACCTATCCCTTTCTCTTTTTCTTTCTGAAAATAAAATAAAACCGAGTTACCGAGCATGTGAACCCTACACATCATCACTCCCACCCATCTGCTTACTTATCTTGAAACTAGCAAAAAATAAATAAATAAACTACAAAAAAATTATATAGAACTCGTTTATTAAAAATAACATATAATAATATATTTTATAAAATATATAAAATATAATATTTTATAATAATTAATAATAAATAAACAATAATAAAAATAGAAAAATGAGATTAAAATATTATATATTATTATCAAATATTATATATAAATATAAAAGAGGGGGAAAAAATAGAAATAAAAAAGATAAATATCTGACTGGCTGCAACCAGTAGTACAATAATAAAACAAAAACATGATTTGACTACTTACAGACACATTAAACGATTCGGTCGTCTTCTTCATCATCATCATCATCATTGTCATCAACGGTCCAGATACTTGCTCTCTGAAGTGGACCCCAATAGAAAAGAATCAACCAAAACGCGGCTCATAAATTAACGGACCAAAGAGTCACCGAAAAGTGTATGCGAAATGACGATTATGTCCTCAGTTTCAACAAACAATTCAACCAAACAAACCTGGAGAAATTGGTAATGTAGCCTCCTAGCTCCGCCTCCCCCGCAAAGCTCATAATCGCCAACACCACGAACACCACAAACCCCACCAAATGCCTAAAAACCACATCAAATCCAATCATCATTACAATTTTGCCATTCCTCTATCAAATTACAATCCAAACCTTGCGAATGTGACATTGAAATGAAAATCGGTTCATAGTAAGAAATGTAGAGCTTACGTCCAGATGTTGAGGGTTTCGTTGTGCCAGGAGAAGATGCTGAGGAAGGTGTCCTTCAACGGCCATTCGCACCTGTAATGAGCCAATATGTACTCGTTGTCCTGCAAGTATGCCGGTAAGTCCTTGTATTTCAACAATCTCTTCTTCTTTCTTTCTGAAACGGCGTCGCTTTTTGAGTCTTTCTCCTGTGGAATCCCCATAGAACTGCTTTTTATTCTTGTATTTTGTTTTGTTAACGAGTGAAACAATATCGCCAGAGTTTGGTCGGAAATCGGGTTCCGGCGAACTTAACCGGCGGCTATCAGTTATATGCGGTCTCCTCCTTGCTTGTCTATTTATATATAACTGGCCATAAGAAGAGCGTGAGCTGTTTAAATTTTTTGAGGGTTTTTTTTTCTTGAGTGATCGGGTGTATTTCTTTCATGATAATGGTACACGTGGATTATTTTGATTGGAGGTCATGTGAAAAAGGAGTAATCTGTTGAAACGTGTGAGGATCCAGCGTGAAGTTGAGTGCATGTGATCATTGCTTTCCCCCCTTGTTAGAGAAGGGTGAAATGGTGAGAAATGTAAATTGGAATCGCATGTGAGTAAAACGCCTTTGGCAGGCTAACTAGCTCAACTAGGTTGCCACGTGTGTTTTATTACGTTAATATTGTGAACTTTAGGCGCTAGCAATTATACTTTTCTATTTTTTTTAATATAATATTTTATTTTATTATTCAACTTAAAATTTTAAATTTTTTATTATTAAATTAATTAATATTTTTTAAAATTTAATATCTCAATAAAATTAAATTATTATTATTTATTTTTAAATACTATTTATTTACTTTATTAATAAAATATTTATTTTTTAATATTTTTTCTTTTCAATATATAAATTTTTAAAAAAATTAACACAAGTAAAAATAAAATAATATTTTTAATTTTTTAAATTTATCTAATACGTTTGACATGCTCTTATAAAGAGGCTAATAAAGGATTAGATAAATTTAGAGAGTTAAAAATATTATTTTATTTTTATTTGTTTGTTAATTTTTTTGTAAAATATATCTTAATCGGTTGAGTAGGGTGTATAAAATTCTGTTTTTGAAAATTATAATAAGACACTTTAAATATGTCATATGTTCGTGTAATATGTTAAATGTAAAAATACATTTATTAGGAGTTTTTTCATGATTAGTAATCGAATGGTTTCACAATTAAAATTTTTCGAATCATTAAAATTAAAAAAAAAATAATAAAATTTTCCATTTTTTTAATTGGTTGTAATTTTTAAAGTATCAATTAACAATTTTGCTATTTTTTCGGCTGTCACACAATTTTTTGATAGTATAATCAAGATAATCAATTTAGGCCAGTTTTTCATTTAAAAAGAAAAAACCAGATTTGTCGACGTAATGAATATGAATATTTCATGCTTATATATTGATTTAATTTGATAGATTATTTAAATAAATTTATCTTTTTTTTTATCTTATAATCGAATAAAACTAATTGAATAATCTTCTTATACTTTTATTGTTAAGAAAAAGATTGTTAAAAGCTTGAAGCTACGAGGAGAATTGAGGTAGAGTGTGCAAAGATTAGTGTTGGTCACCAACTTAAAACTATGTAATAAATAAAATCAACATCGCAGTTACGTTTCGTGAGATTATTGTTGCTCAACTTCTGTTCGTAGTTGGTGTTTTCCTTCCTAATGCACCAAATCATTAATATCCTTAATCTTACTCGGAATAATTAGAACACCTTAAAATTGTTATTCTTTTTTTCTTTTTTAAATTTGTTAAAGAATGTAAAAAGGAGCGACAAAGATTAGAGAATTACAGTTTTGTAATAAGTGTTTTTTCTGATATTCAAAATTAAATCGCTCATCATTCAAGAACAACGACCAATGAATTTGGTAGTTGTTTCCGCCAAATTTTAAATGAAATTTGGGTAACAACAAATTAAGGAAATGTGTGCCAAACGATTTGTGGAAACTTTCCGAACCGTAGTAAAATGTGTACCTAAACTTCTGAAATCAAGCAAAAAAAAGGTTCTCCTATGAATTCGCGTCTACGAATATAAGAAACATTGTTGCCAGAACGAAAACAAACAAAATGAAAGGAGAAATGGTGGTTTTATTGATGACTGAGTGTTTAGAAGACTAAAGAGAGAACATTAAATTAAAACTGAAAACATGATTGACAAAACTTGATAAGGGTGTTTATGGGTGGTCAAATGGTGTCTAGTGTTGTTTCTTCTCCTTTTTATAAGTGTCTTGCAACTAGAAGTAGTAATTCGTATTAGTCGTGTTGTAATAATG
Organism: Flueggea neowawraea; assembly: GCA_948243855.1. Lineage (NCBI taxonomy): Eukaryota > Viridiplantae > Streptophyta > Magnoliopsida > Malpighiales > Phyllanthaceae > Flueggea > Flueggea neowawraea. Next base: position 12,282 of record CAODLS012621431.1, read on the forward strand.
TAATGTCATTTTATTATCACACATCATTATACATTTATTATATATGACATAAATATTAAAAAATTGATTTCATGTCATTCGTATCGTATCATAATCGTGTACAACGTAATCGTATTATCGTGTCATAAACGTGTAAAAAATTGTCAAACTAGGAGTAACAATTCGTGTTAGTCGTGTCGTAATCGTGTCATATCATTTTATTATCACACATCATTATACATTTATTATACATGACATAAATATTAAAACATTAATTTCGTGTCATTTGTGTTATGTCATAATCATATACACCATAATTATGTCCATCATATCATATATGTCCGAATGGGACATTCTTAAAAAAAATATATATGTCAGGAGTATCTTTTGTTATAATTAATTTATGTTGTTGCAAATTGCAATCCCATTAGTTGTCACTAGGAATCCACACTATATACAGACTTTTGGAACGAATCATGGTTCCAAGCTGTTCTTATGATTAGCCTTTTAATCAAATTCATGTCCTTCATTTACTCAAAAGATCCAGCAAGAAATGCAACAACAATGATTTTGTTGTCTAAACATAAAGTTAGTGGTTGCTTTTTGAGTCTATTTCACATTCAATCGATTTTGCTTTCTTCTTTCTGTTTTAAACCATCATACGGAACACTTTGTCTTGATGAATGCGTTTTCCACCGTCATTATTCATGTTTCTTCTGAAGTTTAGAAGACAAGAAAAGATTATTTGTTTTTAAAAAATATATCCATTTCGTTAAATAGCTCTAATTTAACTTAAAAGATTAAATACATGTTAATCCTTTGTTTATTTTGGTTGCTTGCATTCTGCTGTTATTATAAATCAATTCTCAACCTCCAGTCCTCAACTAATATAAAGATAATTTTATGACCGATTCTTTGTTAATCGGATAACAAAAGCATACAGAAAGTTCTGTTCGTTTTATAGCAGAAGTGATTATCCTATGAACATTTAACATAGACAAAGAGGCTTGACTTACTTTTAGGTCTCGTTTGGTTCGAATGACTCCATTCTGAGAAAAAATTGTAAAGAATTTTCATATCAACTCAATTCTGAGACTAGCATAATCATTTTTACCAATTTCTAATAAGTTGGCACTTTCTTTCCACTTCCTCACTATCAGTTATAATGACAGAAGGTGTATGCTGAACCTTGGAAAAATCCTTTCGTTCCCCAATGTCTTCTGCTCGAATTCTTTCGTTAAATTGTGCAGGCTGAAACAAGATTGAGAGTTTCTGGACTGTAGAGACAAATTCCAAGCCTTCAGGAATCATTCTTAATTTTATCAGACAAAAAATCGTCAAGTCTTTTGGACAAGGCATCGCACCTTTCTCTACTTGCCAATCTTCTAGTCCTGACAAGTTTACAAGATTAAGAACCTCAAGTTTCCGGAATCCGTGGCCAAAGCAGACCCTTTGTACGCTTCATCTTCCAAAAAATAGAAATATTAGATTCTGTAGCTTCTCTAAAATGGTCATAGGATTTGCTCTAAAAGAGATCCTGTTAAAGTTAGCTTGGCAAGACTTGCTGGTAAATGCTCCAGACTGTACAGACAGGAAGACTCAAGTTCATGTTCTGCAATCCGTCCATGCAACTTCAACTTAGTGACATTCTGACAAGAAGAAAATGGTTCTAGGTTTGGATAACAAGCTTTTTCTCCACATATGATATGCAGTAAATGTAATCGGCCTAATCGAATAATCAGAGAGTTTGTTATAATCTCTGTAACTTCCTCTGTGCTGTCAAATTCTATTCCGAAATTTCGAAGATTTACCAATTTGTGGTCTGCATTTTTTCTGATGAGAATCTTAGCTTTCATGGACTTCAATGTTTCCAGGTTCTTTAATGTATCCAACCGAAAATGTGCAGACACAGATTCCACCAGCAACAATAGATGTCTCCAAGATCCTAATTTCCATAACACATTCGGCAGTCTTTTTATGAGACAGCCTCGAAGATCAAGGGTATATAAGCTCTTCTTGTTGCCAATAGATGCAAGAACTTCTGATATGTTAAAATTTCTCAATCCCAAGTACCTTAAATAAATTAGATGTCCAATTTTGCTAGCTAATCTTCCATTCTTCACTTGAATATTGCCGAGATTCAGGACTCTTAACAATCTGAAATTGTTCAAAGTATACTTGTGATGTTGCCTTGTTGTCTCATGTGCATTCAGATCATCGACAGAGTAGAGAAGAGATCGGAGGCACGGATTAATGTCTCCTCCTCCTTCTTCTCTTCCTAAGATAGGTATAAAATGCCTCTCCTTGGATGGCCTTTGCTGCAAGTGACAATGAACTGCAATTCGGCGCGCATTGATGGTTTTCATCGGCAAGTGCTCCATATAACGATTTCTTGCTCGCCAACAAGCCTCCAAGCACAACTGTGTCTTTTCCCAACTTTTGTAGTTCAGGTGGAATCCCTTGTGGCTCTTCCAAATTTATTTATTTTTCCTCAGACGAGTCCATCTCTGTTCGTCTGTTGGGAAAGGCGGTTCTATGAAAGAATCCCACGGGTTTGCATGTAAAGCAACTTCTTTGTTTCGGGTTGTGAATATATGTGCTGAACTACTGATGTACTTGGTGTTTTATTGTGCCACGCTGATGAGAGCCTGTTCCTATCTTACTTTTTAAACTATATAAAAAAAATGACACAGGTTGGGGCCATAAAATGAATGATTCATTCGAGTGCAGCCATTGTAGACCATGACAATTGTAATTTTCCCAATTTGTCAACCACAACGTACCCAATGCGTTAGTAATAGACTTATAATCTAGTGATACCAAACCTATCTTCCACACTAAAGAGTCGAGAGTTGGATTTTCAATGGCAGCTAAGTATACAATCTGCCAACAATAGAATTGTAACCTAGTGGTATTCAGGTCCTCATGATCAAATAAATATTCTTGTAATACAAAAAGGTCATTATTCACTGCACACCTGCTGCTGTATTTCAAAATCTTACGACATTGAACGGCACATAACATCAAAATGACATATGTAATTTGTCATACATGCAAGGTAGTCGAACCTTATTATTATAGGACTTCAATACAGTCAACAATCCTAAGAGGACGCCCTCAAAATGTGTAAATCCTAAAGGGGTTATTCCGTTTTAATTATGACAAAACAAGAAAAATTATAACAAGAAAATTTGGCGTAAAATGAATGGCGAAACTCCGACTTACCCAAAGGTTACTCAACTTCATGGTCATGGCATATTTCTTTCGCATACCATTCCATCAACAAGTGTTCTTCCCTCATTGCAGCAAAACCAAACCAGAAAATATTCACATGTTTATGACCTCATATTGATTATGTCAGACTTCAAACAATTCTCCTTCCCCTGTTATTAGTTGTTACCGGGACCTTCCTCAACTTTGTTGCTTATCGTTAATCTTCTCTCTCAATGCTATACAGCCTGATGGCAAGCAAATAATTCTACCTGTAAGATTCGTGATCTTTCATCTTGTAACCTCAACAATATTTTCAGCTTCATTGTCGCTGTAATCAGCCCAACACTTGCTTGGTTTCTCCCCAATTGTCACGGCATTGCAACCTTCTTTTGGGACAGCAGAATCAGCTGTAACTGGTACTACATTTGAAGACTTCTCTTCAGTTTCAGTCGGTGCATTTACATCTTGATTCTCATCAACAGTTTGATCCTTTGGCTCATTTTCAGCTCCTGATGCAGAATTCTCAGAATTGATCTCAACTGCAGCAGCAACAGCTGATACTTCTGCTGAACCAACTGGAGATGCTAGAGGTCCATTTTGAGTCATTGGAACAGTACTCGGTGAAACTGGATATCCATTTGGTGAAACCTGAATACCTGGAGGTGATATAGGGTAACCACTTGGTGACAATGGTAAACCATTTGGAGTTGCCAAATAACCATTTGGTGATGCAGGATAACCATTGGGAAACCATGGTTGGCCAGGTACAAATTCAGCTGCATGAGGGTTCATTATTCTTGGAGAGACAAAGTAACTTCCATCACCATTGTGTTCACCATTGTGCATGTTGTCAGGTTTGCTACGTGCAGCTCGATTTCCTGATCTGTTATAGCCACCAGACAGCCTTGGACCATAGGGAACCCTAGCTGTTGCTGACTGATGAGGTGATCTGCGGACAGGATTAACAGCAAGCATTGGGGGAATATTTACTGGCGGGGGGAGAATTCCACCGTGATCTTTGAATCCGGGAACTGGAACAGAGCCAAAAACTGGAGTTGTGGATGGATTAAATGGTGGTGCAGCAGCAGACAGTTTTTTAGTAGATTCATTTGTGCTTTCTGTTTCATCTTGCTTTTCGTCTTCTGCTAACAATGACTTGACTTTAGTGTTGCCATCGGTTGAATCCTGACTATTGTCATTTACTCCTTTTTCATCTGTATTTGAAGCCTCCTTTTTTAGCAACACATTTTCATTTTCATTCAAATCAGATAATGGACCCTGGTCCTCACTTTTGAAAGTTTCAACATTTTCATTTCCCAATATTGTAGCATTTCCAGCATTTGCTCCCACAGCACCAGTTTCAATCTCAACAATTCCAGATTCTGCTTCTGTCTGAGAAACACTAGTATGATTTGTTTCCTTCTGGGGCTCTTCAGGCAATGAAACACAACTGGCTTCTGATTCTTGGTTTTTAGTTATGGGGCTTTTCATTCCATCAGAAACATGAAATGGCATCTCTTGTTCAGGTTGTTGATCATTTTTTCCCTCTTTATCTTTTGAAGTTGTTGCTTCATCAGCGGTGACTTCAGTCGCAGCTGTCTCATGGTTTGTCTTAGATCCAGGTTCTGTTGGAGAATCTCCTTTTGGCAATTGTTCTGACACAGCCTTCACAATTGTACCAGGAGGAGCCAAAGCAACTTCTTTGTAGGAGAAAAATTTTCCAGCTGCAACACTGATTGGACTTGTCGCTGAAGTTGATTTTGCAAACTGATCAGCCGGAGAAGGGGTAGCTGTGGCTGATTTAGTCGTAGGAGGTTTCTCTACTGCCCCAGAGGCACCGGAATTATTAACTTTGGGACTGAAGCTTCCACTTTTAACATACTTCTTAGAAACAGAAGCAGAAGCAGTGGAAGTAGTAGAATCATTTGGACTTGTTCTTGGAGATGTAAAATTAGTAGGCTTTCCTCGGAATCTTGCTTGCTGGGACATATTCATGAAGTTGGTATTCAATTTTGCTAGACTTGGCCTCCTTGAAGTGGAAGATTTGCGACTTGAAGGTGCGCGACCTTTAGGAACAGCTTCTTGCCATCCTTCATCAGAATCATCTTCTTGTTTCAAGTAATCACTTCTGTCCAATATTGACTGATCTAGGAGAGTTGAATCATTTTTTTCCTTCCTAGATTCGACAGGTTGAGCTTCAGATTTGTTTTCGTTATCACTTGAGTTCTCAACAACAGGATCAGTTGGAGACAGCATTTCATCCTTCTGATATTCATCAGACGTTGATTCCCAGTTCTGGCCTGGTTTTCTTTTAACCTGCATTGTGGAAAAACTTAAAATATCATCAGATTATTTAAGCAAAAGCAATAGAATTTAATAACAGGTGCATAAAGCAATCAAGGTTAACAAATTCAGGACCTTAGCACGAGCTTTCTTTTGGGCTTCTCTTGCTTTCATATCTGCATCCGGTGTGATATAATCCAAAAGGTCTGACACACTGATCAAGAACAATAATACATTGAAGTTAGTTGTTAATACAACATCAAATGAAAAGAATTCAAAGAAATGGTCTAATGTAACAGGTTCAATTGGATGAGTAGATAACAAAGTTTTCATAGAAATATGCAGGCCATTAAAACAAATAAACTAAGTTACAAAAATAATCAGAATTGATTTATCAAATCATATGATCCAAACTTATATGAACTTAGAGTTGCATGCAAATAATCAATCAGCATGCAGATGATGATAGGAGCAAACAAATAATATTTTGAGTGAGCTGGTGAGTATGATTGCAGGTAAGCAAACATGAATTTTACCAGGAACATGATGCATATATGACATACTATTGAGCTTATAATTATTACCTTAAATGACCTTTGCTAGAGATTGAAGCATCAGGCTTTGGGGTACCAGTGCACGCAACTTCTTGTTGCTCTAAAGCCTTGGACTCAAAATACTCTAGCCATGCTGCTGCATCCTGCAAAATTCAAATTATATGGAACTGAGAGAAAAGAACAGCCTCAGAAGATACGAACAAAGTTTGAATTAAACAAGAAGCTACCTGTGTGCGTAGATCCTCTGGTCCAAGTTTTGTCTGCAGTATTTGCAGTGTGGTCTGCTCATGCTGAATGCTTAAGGAGTAAGCTTCCATCAAAGAGAGAGCAATTGCAATGGCATGGTAGCTGGCAGCAGTCTGAAGAAGCCAGAAAATGTTCGGCATAAGAATATGTAGACATTAAAATTAGCTAACTCGAAATAAGTTTCAATTAAATCACAAATACGTTAATTTTTCCATTTCTTAAAAGTATAGCAGATCTGATCTCGTTTGTCATTATCGATACAATATCTTTGTTTACATCAATCCAAAATTATTCACAATTTTTTTTTCAACTTCCAATTAGAAAAGAAAATTTTTCTATCTATATTGTTCATAATTTGACATTTCAAATGTCCAAAACATGATGCTACCCAAAACTTTCACACATTTCTTATTCAACTATAATTCAGTTTGTTCCTGGGTTTGCTTTACTGTTAAAGGATGCAACAGATCTGCAAGGAAACAATAGAATCCACTTGGAACCTTATGTTCTTACAAGCCATGAGAAAAGGAAGAAAATAAAGCAAAATTACAAATTTGCAAGTCGGAAATTCTCAGCCTGCCTGATTTTTGTTAATGGAACTGTTGTTCCAAAGAGAAAAAGTGACAGGACGGTCGATGGGTGTAGGGTGGTATGCTGACATTGTAATGTTAACTGCTCAGCTTGTCCATGATACCAGAAGATGAAGCCGCACGCAAAGAAATTACCACTTGCCTTTCATTTATATAAGATCATTTGATCAGGTACCTAGATTCTTTGTTTCATAGTCTACAAATTTTTTCGAGCATTTTATGTTGATTAAAAATTGTGACGGAGATTATTGGCAATAATGTGCTTGCGGATAATTCTATTTTACAGGGAGAGAGAGAAAGAGAGAAAACTTGCCTGTATATGATCAGCTCCCAGCAGCCTCTGGTTACATTTCAGAGCCTCATGGAGGTATCTAAGAGCAACATGGACATTCCCCAAGCCTTCTTCCATCATTGCAACGTTGATATATGTGGCTGCCGTATTTGGATGAGATGGTCCACATGTTAAGTGCAAAAGATATAATGCACGATTAACATACCTAGAACAGGGAAAAAAAGGTCATAAACAAACGCCCTTTTTATATTTACAACAGATAAACCCACTAGTAATGAAATGTTTCCATTTGGTCACCATAATTTTCTTTTAAAAAAATATCATAAGTTTTCTAGTTTTCTGATGTCAGTTTTTAGTCCTAAATAAACATTAAGCAATTGAAACTAATCAATGGTATAAAGTTGGATACCTATGGAAATGAAAGAAATAAGTATCTGCAAAAATTTACTATAATGTAGAGAGGAAAGAAGGTGCATCATGCTTTTGAAAATATCAACGTAATAGAAGGCTCTCTTTAAAAGGAAAAGATAGACAGAAGGAAAAGATGGAAAGAAATATACTTCAAAGCTAACTCTGTATGTTGAAGACGATAGTAGAAAACAGCTAGATCCCCATAGCTTTTCATTGTATCAGGATGGTCGAGTCCAAGTTCCCTCTCATTTATATCCAATGCTTTCTGTTGATAAATGGTTGCCTGGAGAAGTAAATGAGGTTGGTGAACTTACTAAGATTATTACATCATTTAAATGTCAAAATGATTGGAGTGAGCGGTTATTTTGTGCAGAATGGTTCTGTGTACTTCACAGAAAATTGTCACATGTAGTCTGCATTAGTTGATAAGTGTACTAGAACTTCACGCAAGTCTATTTCGGCTATACTACTCTTTCAACATTTTGCAGGCTCCATTTCTCCAAGCAACTAAAGTGTTCCAGATTTCCAACCCATTTAACAGTAACGCAGCAAACAAATTAAAGTTTATCAGAGCACGCACCTGATTAAAGTCTCCAGTATGGTAGAGCACTACGGCCAGAAGACTGTATGCTCCTGCAGTCATGCGATGATACGGACCACAGACTGATACGAGTTTCGAAAGTGCCTTCAAAATTCAAGCACATAGCGATTGAATTACTGGTTTATAGAGGAGGGCCTTAGGAATTAATTAGTTCCACGGAGGCTAAACTATACCTTAGTGCCGTAGTTAACAGCATCCTCCAATTTTCCTTTGTCCAAAGAGGTTTTAGATGATTCTAACAGTGTACGCCCATCTGCAGATGAACATGCAACATGCTGCAGGAAGCAGAGCCGTTTGTTTGAGCAACTAAAATACCAAGACAAATTAACTTTCTTTAGTTAATTGCTAGAGACTTGCCTTATATACTGGGACCATGCTTATTATGTCACTCTTCCTAAAAGGAGATGCAGAATCCATGTCATAGTCCTTTGGAAGAAGCTCGAGTCCAACCTGAAAAAGAATGAACTAACTTGTAAACTTGAAATATATTTGTTCTAAGGTCCTTAAGCATTGGTGAGAAACATCATAATTTCAGACCTTGTGGGACAGGCCTCGAAGAATTGCATACTTTCTGAGCTCCTCAGAGCCGTCACTCTTCCACCTCCACCCAAACCTTTTCAAAAGGAAGGTCTCCACCCACTTCCACTTTAATTTATCATCACTTTTGACATCTGCATCATCAGGGGAAGGTTTCCCTAACAATATATTAAGACATGATGCAATTGATGCAGCCAAGTCAGAAACATTATCAACCGCTGCAACGACAGCTTGTAATATGTGTTTGTAGGCACGAACAATCATTTCATGTATACAAAGTGATTGCACATGTGGCAGGTTGTCCGCAAGTTCAACCTGGAATTAATGAAGAAAAAGAATTAACAGGTTAAAATGAGCTCCAAATTTTCAATCCAGCTATTTTCCTAATCCTGTCAATAGCATTTAAATATTCATGGCGCAGAGTTTTTTAACAGAAATAAAAAATTATTAAAGAAAAAACTAAATTAACACAGAATGTTGCTTCATTGGGTTCCCTGGGTTTACTATGAAGCCAGACGAAAGACTTCTGGTGTTTGAAGAGAAATTGTTTCCGTATTCATAATAACTGTACTCAAACATCCATAATTAAAGCTCATCAGTAAGAGAGTAACTAAAATCATTTCTTATTTGGCCTAAAGACTTCGTAAATCTGGTAATTTGTACAAATCTATCATAAAGATCACAACAACCAGAAGATTCCTATGTTGTATTTTTAAAGTTCAACTCCCTTGCCAGTTGAGAGCAGCAATTCAGTTTTTTTAATGAACTTAACGTAATTATTTCTTTCAAACAAGGCTCACTTGAGTACCAACACTACCTTATTCCTTCTCCTTATAGTCGGCCCACTCATCTCTAGTATTATTTGGTTGATAACATCAATAATAATAAAGTAATAATCATAATGGTGGCAATTGAAGCAAACCAACTGTAGAGTATTTTCGAGGGGATCTCTTTATTTAGAGTCTAAAGTATGGGTCCAGCAGCTATAAAAGTACAATTCAAACCCGCAGAAAACTAACATTGCTTTCCAGCCAAATAGATAACCAAAAAACTTATTGTGTTCATATAATGGTGCATTTGGTAAATTGTTTCCTGCATTATCTTTTTCTTGATTTCTATATCCATTTGCAAAAAAGAAAAAGGGTAAATTTGAATAACACTTTAATCTCTAGAGTCAAGTGATATGAACTTAATATAAATAAGAAATTACCACTCGTCCCAGAGAACACATCTGCAAGCCTCTAGTGTGCATAAAATCTGTCAATGTTCTTCCATCAACTGGTGAAAGTTCAAGAGAGCCAAAATCTGCCACCTAAAATTTTGAAGTCATATCAGACAGACATATCAAACTGTAAGCCAAACCATCTTAAGAGTCCAAAAAATAACAATGTTAATTATCTGCAACTAACCAGTTTTGGCAGTGCAGTATCAACATAGTATTTATGCGCCATCTCAATCAGCTCATTGGGTGACTGTTATGCCAAAAAAACAAAAGCAACTGTAAATTTAAGGATAATAGATGTGTTCAAAAAAAAAAAAAAGCCTACTGGAAAAAAATTGTTGAGTACTTAAAACTTATTAATGCAAGTTTTCAAAAGCCATAAACAACCTATAAGAATCACTAAAATAACAAAAAGTTTAAGCTGATATCTCCTCAAAAAGAAGTAAAGTAACCTTCAGGTGAAGACCAGTTTCTGATTCTTTAAGACGCAAATAAGCAGCGTCAGAAAGCAGCTTCTTCCACGTGATCTTCATTTCCTCTTCAATTTTTTCCATTTCTTTCTGAGTACTGCCATTCAATTTCTTGTTCATGTCAAGGCTGTTGCCCCCAGAAACATCTTTTCCATCTTCAGGTTTGCCGCTTCTCGCATCTGTTTTCTTCTTTATCTCCTTCAGCAATGCCCCTTGCTTTCCGAGTCCCTTTACAGCTGGTTCAGGCTTTGTTTCTTCAGTTTTTTTAGAGTCAGTTTTCCCAGAAGCCTGATTTTGCAAATGTTGAAACCAACATGCACCTAGTTCCCACCTGATAGATTTGGTGCTTTTACCAGATTCCTCCTGCAGCTTCAGCAAACTACCCTCCAACACGTTTCTCACCAAAGATCTAGCAGAACGTAAACTCTCCAAATCTCCAGTCTGTGATCGCTGAACTGCAGTAGATTGTTGAGGTGTGGATGACTTGTGTAATAGCATTCTTAAGCTGAAATAAGACGTTGAGAGAAACCAGAACAAATAATCAACAACTTGTAATACTCTTATGATATGAATTTTTTATAAGACATTGATTTTATTTTCATCTTTAATAATATTTTTGTTGTTTGTAAGCATTAATTATTTTATCTTTATCATAATGAAGTAGCAAAAATTAAAAGTGAGTCCCAAGGGCACAATTCGATAGGATAAAGGAACCAGAATATGAACTGACCTGTTGACATTCAACGCATTTGCACCTCCTTCAGGCTGGTCCTCAATGTCTATATCTTGAGGAATTGGACTCCCCCTCCAGTCCACCTCACCTGAAACTCTAACAACTGCCATATATCCACAATGTCGAACAACCACAACGCCCAAAGTAGAGGTATCCTGCAAGGAAAAATTGAGAAGGCTGAGTTTAGTAACTCAGACAATCTTTCAGTCATGCGGACCAAAAGGATGCATAGTAATTATCACTGACATGAACAGTAGAACTTTCGTCTGCAGTTATTCCTTTAAGTAAATTTCTCTGAGCAAGCTCATCATCTGACATTCCAAGAACTTGACTCCCATCATTTTTGCAATCCAACTTGGTGCTTGCATCAGGCACATCTCTTGTCACCTTAATGGTCAAATCTCCAACTCTCTTTTCATGAACAAATGGTTTGGATGGATTATTTGAAGAGCCCTGATTATTCTCGACAATGTGCTTGACAACAGCAACAGCTTTCAAAACAGAAACGTCGACAAATAAACTGTGAAGCAGAAAAGCTTTCCGATCCCGAACTTGCCTCTCTTCTGCTGTTTTACATGGCATAGCTGCTAAAATGGCAAATTCCTTTGCCCAGGGCCTGTGATCATGCTTGCCATTTCCACCTTGCCCACCTCCATTTCCTCCCCAATTCTCATCTTCCACAGGCAGTGGTTGGAAAACAGACGGATTATCAGCAACAATCGGCGGAAAAACCCATGTGTTTGCCCGAAAACCATAGGGAAGATTTCCAAACTGCAATATTGAAACACTCAATCATAAGCAAAAGCACTGCATTATATATAATAAACAATATTTAATGTAAATAAATTTGAAAAAGGATCACCTTATTGTGCTCCATGAAAGCCTTCATGAGAGCTTTGTATGCCTGCAGTCAAAATTAAATTGCAGCAAACATAATATGAACATTTTGAACAAAGAAATTATCATAAACCTAAACTGAAT
>CAODLS012621583.1:0-24552 GCA_948243855.1 Flueggea neowawraea
TGAGGAGAATGATGAAAATGTTTGGGAATTGAATCCATATGATCGTTCACGTTTTTCTACCATTCCTTGATGTATTTATAGCCATTCCAAGTCATATAATCGTTGGAGTTGATAAACTAGCCGTTAGAGTGCATTTATAGCCGTTACAGTCTGGAACCATGGATTACTCGAGTGACCACATTTGCTTACTCGAGTGATCCACTCTTTAGATCACTCGAATGACCATTTTTGATTAATCGAGTGAGCAGTTAAAAATGCAACCCCTGGAACACTTCTTTACTCTAGTGACACATTCATTTACTCGAGTGAGCCGATAACGATCATGTTTAAATGCTCAATAATCCAACTCAATTTTTTCCATCATTAAAACATAAAAGGATCTTAATGTTGATCACCTTTGATCCAACAATCTCTCCATTTTTTATGATGACAAAACTTTCATGAATTTAAGCGTTACATCAAAGGCGAAGAATTTGATCAAGGATTTCATCCTTGTCAAGAGGTTAGGATAAAAAAAAAATAGGAGATAATATCAAAAATTTTAAAAATTTCACTTCCCCTATGAAAAATAATTTGTGCATCATTTAAAAATATTTTGAATACATCATTTCTCCCCCTATAAAAATAATTTGAGAAAAAATTTTAAAACTTCTTTTCTCCTCCTATATAAATCAAAACAATAAAAAATGAAAGACATTAAGAAAAGTGGAAAGATAGTACCAAAATTGACATCTCCAATAATGTAGGATCTTTGCTCTAAGGATGTTAAGTCTTCTTGAATGGAGACCCTCTCTAATACCACTTGTTGGAGAATTTTCTCGAGGATGCCTTGGTTGTATTTGGAGAGCGGAAATGAGTTGAAGTGAGAGAAAAAATAACATTAAGAATTTAGAGTGGTTCAGCCAACCATATCTACGTCCACTACCTAAGTCTCAATTAGGATTTTTACTATACCGAAGATTGATTCCAGCTCAATCCAACAAAGCCTTACACCAAGGTTGATGGATAAATAAGAGAGGATCAGATAGGATTCCATCAACGAAATGAAGTTTGTTCTTCATTTTTAAGGCGAGAATCATTGCACGCTGCCAGGAATGAAAATTCGATTCATCTAACATAATAGAAACTAGTTGAGTTATTGTTTGGTTAGAAAGAAAATTAGCGGTTACTGCTTTGATGCCATCTTAATTTTGTAGAGGTGATAGAACTGATTTCATTGAAGAAGTGAAAGTTACATTGTCTTTATATATACATCAGAAGTATGAAGAGTAAGCTAAGTAATCTAAGTATCAACACGTGCATAAATACAAGCTGAGTCAGCACTAAGTAACTATCTTCATATCACACACTTGAGATCTACTTAAAGTTAAACCCCAAAAATTTTGTAGCTACTAACTAAGCCAAGGTACTTAGCTAGAGCATATCTTAAGATTCCCAATTATACAACTAATGACAACATCAAATCCTTGATTTTCTATTTAAATAAGAAAAGAAATCCCTCCCTACCCAGCACACACATCACCCTTTTCATTATCAAAAGACTTCTTCTTTTTAATATACATTTGATTTATTTGTTGTGTATGTGTATGATACTGTGGTATGTGTAAGTGTTGGGTCCATTTGGTTCTTATCTCGTTTATAGGAATTCATTATATTTATTGATATTACGAGATTCTAAGTCTTAGTTATTTATGAATTAATTTAGTTTGAGTCCTTAAAGGAACAACTTTAATGGCTTGATATTGAAAATTTTGGTTTTGAAGTTCTTAGTTTTGAACTTTACATGATGTCAAATTTGTCTGTCAAAAGAGATTCTTTTCGCTCTTTTTTCTTTGACAAAGCCAAGAAAAAGAGTTGCATTTTCTCGATAACTATAAAAATGAACACCTGTCTTTACAATTTAGTCAAGAAAATGATTATTGAGCACTGTGATCAAAAGCGATCGTACTTCATACATGACTCTACAATTCAATGAAATTAAAGACTTGAACTATCAACTTTATAAGTCAGGCAAACCAAACCAATGCAACATTATTATTTGTTTTATTGAATTAATGTATCATACAAATAACACAGTTTCAATTTTTTTGATGAACGCAAATTTTATTAAAGTAAGACAGTCACCAAATTAATGACTTAACGCTAGAAAAAACTCCACTACTCAAAATATTTTCGCACACTTATCAAATGATAAAGACCCATCATTCATGTTATATAAAATGCTCGCATTTTCTAGAACGAGGTATATATATAAGAGTTAAAGAGGAAACAAACGCAGCAGATAAAGGCCACATCTAGCTAGGGTTTGGCTTAATATTTTGCAATACTAGCTGGAAACAATGTGCACTTAAATGTGACACATAGAGAACGTAGATGATTCATTCATGCAATTTAAAAATAAAAAAGAAAGGATCACAACAAAAAGAAAAAGTAAAGGACCAAAATGGAGGTGCCTTTGTAACGTATAAATCGTAGATGGAGTCCAACAATGGTATTCTTTGTGTGAACAAAGTGGAGCATGCCACCCTATGTGTTAGCTGCCTGAGAATTCCAAAATAAAGAAGTGATTATATAAAAAATTGGAGATAAATTAGGGCAAGAAAACAAAAGTAGGGTTTCTTTTGAATTAAGTAGAAGAGAGTGGAGGGACTAAATTAAAATAAAGTTAACGTGAAGCACCTGAAGTGGGAAAAGATTTAAAATGAGAAAAGAAAGAAGCAACAAAGAGATGTCTCAATTTTTTTTAAAAAAGCTTAGGACCCATATGTTCATATTCCTCTGTAAATTCAGTTTCATGCAATTACTCCTTTAATGGCAAACCACAGGCGTCCACATCACCCATAAATAAATTATTTAATTTTTCGGATAAAGGTAAGGGACACGTTCACAACCACATGGCCTTTTACGATTGGTTCTACTATTTAGGAGCACTTATCTCTTATCATTATATATATATATATATATATTATCAAACCTCAACTCAATAAGGTGAGACAGTACACACCCATTCACCGGTATGCGACTCGAATCCTAGACCAAGGGGTTCAAGACATGGTGCCTCACAACTGAAATACATTTATGATATGTGATTAATCTGGATCAAAATAAAAAAATAATATTTTTACGAATAATAAAACTCTTTATACAATTAATTTTTTTTATATTTTAAATTGTTTCAAAATCTTATCATTGCAGGTAATAGTTTATTGATAAGAACAATAAAGTTTTAATGTGTGATCTGAGTTTAATTCTCAAGGGAGATATTCTTGGGAGTTTAATTAGTTCTTATAAGACGAGTCTAAAACGTCCCTGGTTTAGCTCCTTTTCTAGTGTCAATGGTGGTGCTATGATGGCGAGGTACTCAGCTATTTTTTTTCTTTTGCACCGACTCTTTTTTTCTTTTAAAAAAAAATATTTCGAAATCTCAAATTGAAAGAAGAGAAAGGGGATGGGTGGTGAGGTGTGTGGGTTGTTAACATCACCAGCAGTGACACAAAGTCATAGCAGTGGATAAGCTGTCGTAAATCAAAAGGGGCTTCTCCTAGAGGGTGGAAACTGTGGGTGTTGCACATTCACATCCTCCGGCTTCCCTGCAAATTTCTGTCTATGTGATAGCGAATTCTTTTGAAAACGACATTTTTGGTGCAATCTGGGTCCCACCTCACATGCCTCCACCAATCCCTTCACTAAAGGGTTTTGTATTTGGGTCCCACTTCGGCAATTGTAGGGGACCATTCTCTTTTACTAGGAGTGTAGCGCCCACATCTTTAGACTTTGTTTTGTTCGTTTTATTTTTATTAATTAATCTGAAAATAAAACAATTCATATATTTGAGCTAAATAATAATATATGTTTATTCTTTTTTGATGGCAAATAATATATATTTATTCAAAACTCCTCATTTTGAATCGAAAATTCCTACATAGAGGGACTTGTGCCGGTAACAACTATGCTAATTCATAAACGCATACACCTTAAATTTTCATACAGAGTGATTGACAATTTCAATATTAGAGTATTAACGATTTTTTTTCTTCCTAAATATAATCTCCTGAACATGTATAAGACAATCTTTTTGGAAGGAAAGATAGTTCGATGGATGTTCTGTTTCCCATCTTTGAACTTGCACTTGCATGCAACACATCCATGTGACAGAGATCTAGATAAGAAAATTGAAATGCTGCAATAGGTAGACGCGTTAAGTGTACCAGCTAAGTGGAGCAGTCAAGTTCAATTTTCTAAGAAATAAGTTATATAAAGGCACCATCCCTATAGTTCTTTACATTGCTTTCGCTTTGGATACTTGGTTTTCTTAAGCATTAATGTTCATGCATAACCATTGGGGTCTCCTTATTTATGTGCTACTATACATTTTGTTCTCACCATAGACCCTTACTCCTCATGAAGCATAACATATTATGCAAATAAAATTGTTTGTAATTCATTTGTGTTCATTGTCAGATGCATAATAAAATTCAAGCAGAAACCCGACGACAAATAAAGTGATATTCGATATTTGATAAAGATCATATATTATATATAATATTTTAATATCCCATACAATATTATAAATATATATAATATACTTAAATAAATTATAAATAAATTAAATATATATATTATATATTAAGATACCACGTACTCGAATAGAATTACAGGACTATGCTAGACTCTTTTAAGTCCATCTCTATACGTGTTAGAGTTGTGTTTAATATTAAAGGATTGGAAATTTAACTCGAAAAGAAATATTTAAAAATTCATATATGAAAAATACTACTCCCGAGAAAGGCATACAGTCATCACAAGGTGGTGAAAACCACAACTAAGACAGAAATTACAGACATGAAGGTAAATGGCATCTCGAGAAGAGTGCCTCAAACTCATCACAAGTCATGATCAATATCATTAAAAGCGAGGGTCCCATCACCGTACACGTGGACATAAAATAGACAGATGATGCAGAGATCAGTAGACACATACACGCACAATCACAAAAAAGTAAGTCAGGATGATTCAGAAGACATGTGCGAGACTCTGCATGAGATCAGAGAAGAGAGCGGTCATTCCGCTTCTTGCCAAAAACCGTAGCCCCAAACACAAACCATCATATACAAACAGACCTTGGTGGCCTTGTTTGGATATGAGTAATACATTAGAGTTAATTTTATAAACGACCACAAAATTTAAGAGTTTTGTTCAGTAAAGCCACTAAATTTTAATTTTGTCCAAATAAATCACTAAAACTTGAGGGTTCCATTTTTGACAGTTATTGCCGACAAATTCTGTTAAGAATTTGTAACAAAGTGCCACGTATGAGCCACGTCGTTCGAAGTTATGCCACATACGATGACACATCATCGAAAAAGGAGCTGGGCACTGTGGACATGGCAATTAATTTGGACGAAGGTGTAAATCTTGACTCTGCCCCCTCTCCAAATAATCTTTTAATCTTTAAAAATAATATAACCTAACCCCCAAATGAAAAACTCTCAAATCAAGAACACGTTTTTTCTCTTTGGACAGAAAAAAAAAAACCCAACAGCTTTTGTCTTTCTCTTGTTGTCGTTCTCTGCCCACTAATCTTCTTGTCCTTCTCTTGTCATTGAATACAAAATAAAGGCAGCATTTATCACGCAAACTATCTTCTATGTTAGTGTTAATTTAATCCATCCATTTCTTTTGTTGTGGAAACTTTCTTGTGGGACCACTTTGGTTCATTAAAAGGGAACATAATGGTCATTATATCTCCATGTAGAAGGGTTATTGGGTGTGGTCTCCGCTCATATGGTGAGTTCTAATTTGTGGAACCTTTATTTTTATTCATTATTGTCATTTCATGTAGGGTTTTAGTTTCTTTATTGTCATTTAACATATAGGGATGGTAAATTCTAGTTTGTTTTAATACTATATGTATGTTCTCAAAGTCTTATTTGTTTGATATGCAGACCCAAATGAGAGCTATTTCAGTGTTTACTTTCACTGCAAAGGATTGTTGTTTCCGTGGGAATACAGAGATGGTGCAGTAGAGATTTTTGATTGGTGCCATTCGGAAAATATGACATTGCAGTTTTTAGTTAAGTGGTTACTAAGATGCGACGTTACGGATGTTGTTCGATATTTTTACAAGTGGCATGATGCGCTATTTTCGACTGGTTTGGTTCCTCTTGATGGGATGACAGACATACATCAAATGTGTGTTGTAGCTGAGGCTGAGAATTCCATAGATGTGTATGTGAAACACTTTCACAGTTGTAATGATGGTGAAGCTCAAGAGTTTGGACGGGCTAGACTAAGTCCTCTTCAACGCTCTATTGATGATTGGATGAGATTTGTTAATGGAATAGATGGCAGTAGACATATCTATCGACGTAGAGCATGGAGGGTTCAAGCTCATGTAGACCACCGTCATGTTCAAAAAGACTATTTGGTAACGATCAATAAGGGAATGCTTTACCAGCCGTGGAAGCTGGAACTAATGAAGAACTTAGGCCCAACTCCATTTTTGATGGCTTAGGAGATTTAAATGGGATTGAACAAGTGAGGATAGAAAATGTTAATGCACCTATATTTGAAGCTCTTTATGGAAATATAGAAGACTTGGAGGACTTTGTTGATCCAGATTACATTATTACGGTCGATGATCAGGACTATCACGAGGTTATAAATAACAATACAAGGAGGCAATTTGGTAAGCAAGATGATAATGTACAAAATATGGGTGATTCTATTGTTGACGGTGACAGATTTAGTGTATTAGAGGACGATTTTGACGAGGAAGATGAATTAAATTCCGGAAGTGATAGTGACGGTGTAAATCGGCATAAGTTCCCTGAATTTATTATGGAAAGAGATTCGGCAAATCCTCAACTTTGCAAGGGCATGCCGTTTGCTAATTTTTCAGAGTTCAAAAAAGCAGTGAAAATACGGGGAATAAGAAATAGATGGCAACCATTTTTTCGTCCAAATGATAAGAAGAGATGTATGGCAAGGTGTAAATCTGACCCTAATAAATGCACTTTCAAAATATTTGTGTCCCCTATTAGCGGTGGTGACCCAACGGTGCAAATAAAGTCGTGTTGTCTAAAGCACACTTGTTCAAAAGTGCAAAAGAATTTCCACTTGTCTGCTGAAATGTTGGCTTCTGATTATGTTGGGAGGTTTAGGGCAGATCCATCATGGACTGAGCGTGGATTGATTGATTGTATTCAAAAGGATTATGGATATATTATAAAGCACTCAAAGGCATGGAGGGTTAAGAATTTATGCATGAATATGATTTATAGAGATGAGGAAAAACAATATTCTAAATTGTTTGAATACGAGGGTGATTTGGAGAAGACGAATCCAGGTTCTACAATGGATATTTGGCGAGATTATGCTAGATTTATGGGTTTCTATGTGTGCCTCAACCCTCTCAAAGATGCATTCAAGAAGTGTTTGCGTCCTATTATTTGCATAGATGGTTGTTGGCTAAAAGGGACATATGGTTATCAACTTTTAACTGCTGTCACGCTTGACCCAAATGATCTGATTTATCCTGTTGCTTGGGCTGTGGTTATGAAGGAAGACAAGCGACTTGGAAGTGGTTTTTGGAATTACTTGGTCATGATTTGGAGCTTCATGATAAACAAGTATCTTTCATGAATGATAGATACAAGGTTAGTATGTTATTTGAAGACAAATTATTTAATTTATGGTCTTTTTAAGTTCATTGTTTGAGATGAATTACCACACTGCATTTTCACGGATAAGAAGCAGCAATAGTTGAAATAAATGTTATGAACCCAAAGGATTCGTGATTAGTTATTTTGATAAGTAAGTTAATAAGTTATTTTCCTCAAGTAAATATTTGGTTGTTATTTTTTTTAAGTTAATATTTGGTTGTTATTTTGACAAGTATTTAGTTGGTTGTTACCAGTAAAGGATTCGTGATTAGTTATTTTGATAAGTAAGTTAATAAGTTATTTTCCATAAGTAAATATTTGGTTGTTATTTTTCTTAAGTTAATATTTGGTTGTTATTTTGACAAGTATTTATTTGGTTGTTACCAGTAAAAGATTCGTGATTAGTTATGGAAAATAAGTAAGTTAATAAGTTATTTTTCTTAAGTTAATATATGGGTGTTATGTTGACAAGTAGATATTTGGTTGTTACAAGTAAAGCATGTATTCCAAATTAAATAGTTGGTTCTTCATTCTGTCAATTTTCACGGTATGATTAAATATTGATTGTTGTTTCAAAACTGAAATTTGTTGTTACAGGGACTTATTAGTGCATTGAATGAGTTGTATCCAATGACCGAGCATAGAAATTGTGTACGCCATATGTACATAAATTTTCGCACTTTGCACAAGGGAAAAGAGTTTAAGGTTATAATTTGGAATGCTGCGCATTCATGCTATGTTCAGAGGTTTAATGGTTAGATGGAAAATTTAAAGGTTAAGGACTCTGAAGCGCGTGAATGGTTTAATCATCTTGACAAGCAACTCGGGGTTTGGTCAAGAGCCTTTTTTAGAGAATCAGTTCATTGTGACATACTTTTGAATAATCCTTGTGAATGCTTCAACCGATATATACTTGACCTTCGTGACAAGCCAATAATCACAATGTTGGAAATGATCAAAGATCGTCTTATGAAAAGATTGTATACAAAGCACAAGATTGGTTAGAAGTGGAATCAGATGGTTTGCGCGAAAGTGCAGAAAAAATTAGATGAATCCAAACAACTTGTAGATAATTATTATGCATCTCTATCTAGAGGTCCACAATATAAGGTTGAAAGCGGAGGTGACCCTTATGTATGTGATTTGGATGCGCAGACATGTACATGTAGGAAGTGACAAATTTCTGGATTGCCATGTGCACACGCAATAGCTGCAATAAGATGCAATAATGAACCTGCTGAAAATTATGTTCACAAGTGCTACTTGAGGGGGACCTACATGGACGTCTATTCTCGCTTCATCAATCCATCTAATAATCAAGAATTGTGGCAAGAGGTTAATCTATTCCAAAAAACCATCCCACCTCCTATTACTAAGCCCAAACGTGGTCGAAAGCCAACCAAACGTCAAAAAGAAACTGAGGAAATTGAAGCAGTAGCAGAGCAAAGAAATTGTATGACTACAAATCAACAAGTCTGCAGGATTCCAAGGGGGTATGAAGTTGAATTTACAAATCCTCTTCCAGAACAAATTAAGTTGTCTAAAAAGGGAAGTGTGACATGCTCAATCTGTCACAAGAAAGGACATAACAAGTGTTTCCATAAGGTAAATTAATTTATTGCTTCATAGTCGTGATTTTTTTTCTTATATGTACTGCATGTTAGATGACTTTGATAATTTCATGTACTACTAGGGAAACGCATTGTCGGATGGTAACCAATCTACGCACCAAGCACCAGAGGATTTGGATGAAGGAATGGGAATTACCACACAAGATGAATGATTTAATTTCAGCAGCTGTAACATGGCATTTTGTATTTGCTAATTGATCTAATTAATCATGAACTACATTAGCAAATCATTTTGTATTTTTGGAGAATGGCCACACAAAATGAATGATTTCATTTCAGCAGCTAAAATGCTCATTTTATATTTTGTCTAATATGACTTCAGTTGCTATGTTGAATGAGGAACATACACTTATTTTCTTATAATTTGGTTGGTTGTTGCAGTATATTTATCAGTTGTGAACTACTTGGTTGATAGTTAAACAGATGAACTTATTACTATCTGTTGCTATTTATGGGTTTTAATGATTAAACAATAAATTAGTAATCTTAGGCAAGTATAGTATTTATCTTGAAACTCTTTTAAGTATCATAAAATGAACTCAATCTTGTTATGTATGACACGAACTCAATCCTTGATTTGAAGTAGGAAGATTTGAAATCCTAGGCTCCTATGGGTTTCTGAAGATCTTATTTATATATGGCTCAAACTTTAATCTATACTTGGAAGAATAATGTTAGAATATGGGTTCCAACTATACATCACACCTTAGAAATATATAAAGATTGAACAACATAGAAAATACTTCATTCAGAAGTTCCATTTCTTCGTTAATCTGTCATCCAAAGATACATAATAAGGTACATAGAGAAATTTCCATTATTACAACACTACTCTAACCTAAGAACACCTATACTGAAGCAAATTAGACAATGAGGTCATAACAGCAAGTATTGTAGCAAGCATAGCAAGCCATTTGAACCAATCTTCGGATGACTTCTTGACATTCCCATTCTTATGCAACATTTCGCATATCCTAACCTTCTCACGCTCTGTTTCCTGTTGTGTTGTAAGCTCGTTAATTTCAGCATTGTCTTGGCCTTGACCTTTGGAATGCATCCACTGAAAAAATCCACAAGATCGACCACGACTCTACAAAACATATGTATACAACAACCAACAAATATATCTCAGCAATCAATAAACATTACAGCAGTATAAAAAAATTCATAAAAAAACTCATGAAACCATGTTACATAAACTCACGTATACCTTACAACCATAAAACCGCTTTCCAAAGCTCTATTGGACTGTCGAAACCTTCAGTGCACATGCAACACCACATCTGCAATTTGGAATCTACCTAAATTGATTCTGATAATTGTCGTGATATGAAGACTTTGAATTTTGTGATGACGACGACATTCCGCTCCCTTAATTCATTCAATCACAATTTAATAACAAACATTCTATCACAATTCAACATCATCAAATCAAATTCAAACCCTACAAAAATTATTTCTAACATTGATCAGATCTACAAAAATCAAATGAGTTTGTTCACATTAAAAAAAGAGAGAGAGAGAGATTACACAACTTACCCTTTCTAGTTGGAGTATGGAGTGGCGACGACGGTGGTGGTTTGGAGGGGACGTTAGTCGCTCTCCTTCTCTTCCCCTCCCTTCTCTTATCCCTGTCTTTGAAAGACTGAAATCACATCTGAAGTTTTTATTTGTTTCAAAACGCTAGGGCCTGAAACGACGTCGTTTCAGGCCCTTCAAATATTTTTTTTCCTAAAAGGATGGCATCAAACGACGTGGCTTCAAGTGCCCTCCATGCTTCAGAACCCTCTTTCAACCGACGATCGCCATTCAATTGAGATCTACCAGGATTCTCCTCTTGTTGCTAATCAAATGTCCATTGCTCTCTTTCCACTCGTCTTTCGTTGAAGATTTCGGCCCAACGTTGCCTCCAATAGGTCTCATTTCGCTCTCCTCTGTCTCGTTTGTAGTCGATATTTTTCACGCCGAAGTCTGCGTGGTCTTCGCTTTTGGAGAAAGAGAGGTTCGAGAGAGAGAGACAATGAAGAATGAGTTTGGGGATAGGTACAAGTTGCTTTACTAGAGAGAGAGGGGCAGAGTCAAGCTTTACTCCTTGGCCCAAATTGATTGCCACGTCCACAATGCCCAACTCCTTTTCCGATGACGTGTCACATACATGGCATAACTTCGAACAATGTGGCTCATACGTGGCACTCCGTTACAAATTCTTAACAGAATCCGTCCGCAGTGACTGTCGAAAACAGAACCCTCAAGTTGAGTGACCTTATTGGGCAAAATCGAAGTTTAGTGACCTTGGTGGACAAAACCTTCAAGTTTAGTGACCGTCTATAAAATTAACTTGAGGTGCCTCCAAGGCTCCAACATAGTTTGAATTCCCTCAAAGCACATCTTCCCAATTTCACTCTTTAACTTCTCTTCCGCCTCCGCCTTATCCTTAAGCAATCGCTCAATCCTCTCATCTCGGCGCTTATCCTCTTGATCCTTGATCGTCTCCTCTTGTTGATGAATAATGCTTTCAAGCCTGTGTCGCTCCCCGGCATTCTCGTTACCTTCTCTCTCACCCTCTGTATTATGCTCCTCCTTTATCTCTAGTTTCGGAAGCTGTTGCAGTTTGCTAGACTTCTTTGCCGGGTGTTGTTGCTCTTGCGGCTTCCATTTAAGGCCTCCGCCGCGAGCGAGTGGTTTTGACTTTTGAGTCCTCTTGTGACTGGATTGGGTCTTTAGTGTGAGGCATGATGGCCTTGATGTCATCCTGAGAAATGCAGTCGGGTTGGAGTTGAGTAGCGTGACAAATTATAGAAATGTATCAGATTTATATTGTATACAATTTTGACTACAGTATCGTCACATAGCAGAATCTACAAATTCGACAAATTAAGGAAAGATTATTAATAAAATAGATTTGAACTCTATAGGAGTCAAATCTAATTGCGTCGTCCTTCTCTTGCTACTTTCAAGACAAATGTAGACCTATATGTAGAGGTGAACATGCAATTTGACAGATAAGTAATGAGGATAAAGTCTTGTTTGAGGGGTTAGATCCAGTTTTAATGAAGTTGTGCGCATGATTAACGTTATATTTGGCTTGTGCTTGCAGTCTTCCTGAAATCCAAGTCAGCTTAAAACTCTATAACTTGAGGTTGACATCTGGGGAAGGGAAACATCAGGCCATGACCATGAGTTAGCTTTATTTGCAATGTGTTCTAACAAAACAAGGAAGCGTACGTATCAAGCTATTCTAAAACCCCGCAACCTCAGACCAAGATAACAGAGATCTGAAATACCAGAATAATTTTGAATGAATAGTAGCGTTTTTTGTTTTTTTCTTTTTCTTTCAAAAAAATTAAAACATATTGCTGGTTTTAGGTGGAGTAGACTCATGTTTATAATACTCGATAAACAAAATGAGTTACACTGTATAAAATTTCAGTAATGAAAACAAATAAATACTCAACTATATAAGATTTTATTTTTTAATCTTTGACTAATTAAAAACTAGAAAAATATACAGAAAATCTTGATTACTCTCTGACAAGTTCTTCTATCTTTGAATTAATTTCCAACACATATGTTCAGACATTTGGATAAAACAATATGCGTCATTGATTTATTTAAAATAGTTGATAATTTTGTCTGAAAAAGCATAAATTATACCAATAGATATTATAGTCATCGTAATCGAAGTAAGAATTAATTACTTACTTTGAACACATCGAAAACTCAACAAGAACAACAAAAAAATATAATCGATACAAGTCTCCACACTGATTATGCCCCGTCTAAGAATCTCCTTAGGATTGGAATTGACTAGAGAGAAAGACTTAACTTTCTTCCTTCTCTTTTTGGTGAACATGAATCGATGGATGTGGGGGAGAGAGAGAGGAGATAACATATTTCTAGACGGAAAGAAAAAAGAATGTCTACTATTTTTTTCTTTTTATTTTTCTTTATATCCAATATAAATAAATATTTTACTAGATTTTTCTTTCATATTGGACAATTGATCTTCACTCTAATTAGGCCTTAACCCAATTACTTGACGTAATTAATTGAGTTCATTAGTTAACTTGATAATTGACGGACTCGGGTTCTACCCATTAACGTCATGGGCGAACCGGCTTTCCAACATTGTCAATGTTAATTTGATAATAAAATAAAAAATTAAGTCATTTTTTTTGGCTGGATAAAAAATATAAAATTAAATCATGAACGAAGGTATTGACTTTGATTTTTTTAACAAGTCAACACAAATACACAATCATGCGTTGAAGGAACAGATGATGGGACAATTGTGTGGTGGATTCCTGGAAAGGATTCTTAAAAAAATGTTTCAGAGTCTCAGATAATCAATCCCCTTAATTTCTTGTTTCTCGTTCTATTTGCATTGCAAAGAGACTCGGCCAAGTCATTTGTAGACCTTTGTGGATGTTAACATGCACAAAATTGACTCCAACACTATCCTCCACCGACACATGTTTAGAATACTATTAATTGGCTTGTAGAAAAATGTTTAAGAAAATAAGTTCTTGTTTGAGGGGTCAGATCTAATTTTAATGAAATTCAAGTCCTCTTGAAACTCTAACTTCAGGTTGACATCTGGGAATGTGAAATCCAAGTCCTTTTCAAGCACTCTAACTTCAGGTTGACATCTCGGAAAGTGGAACATTGTTAGCTTTATTTGGTGATACCGTATTTTGCAATGTGTTATTTTCTTCTTTGTGTCAGCAATTGAAAATCAGAGCTGAAAAGCAATGTTTCGGAGGCCATTTTAATTGAAAGAAACAAAACAAAGTATGGAAGCATAACTCTGACCAGCAAATCATCTCATTCAAAGCTGAAAATCACCACATCACTGAATAATAGCCATTCGAAGCAATGCTGTTAAGAGTTACAAACAAATCCCAACATAATTACATACAGTGGTATCTAATAAGGAATTTATACAAGACATATGACCGGGCCACCTCAGACCAACAAACGAGAGACCTTGAAACAACAGAATATATAGTTCTGCAAGAAAATTTTTGAAAGTTCAATAATTCAAAAAATCATGATCACAATCGTGAAACAACATCAAAATGTTATAATAGGTACAACCAGCAGAGGGGTTTCGATTCAAATATGGCATTTAGATTTTATGTATTTCATAAGAGCATAGGCACAACAATCGCAAACTAGACAGCAGAAAAACTAAGAGATGTATAATCCACAATGCCATAAATTGCACAATAGTAGTTTTAAGAGATTACACACCTATAAAAACAATAAAGAAGATAATTTCAAGCAAGTATTTAATACAACGGAAATGTCATCCGAACAATTGTCATCAATTAAAATGGCTAAAATACAGAAACAGTTTACACATCATATTCATACATATACAAAAGAGTTGCATCAAATCTGCTGCACGTACCAAGAAGTTTAAGCAAGATGACAAACATAAAACATTTGAGCCTGGAAACATAAAGTAATGGAAAATTTCAAACATATAACAGAGTTATTGAATCAAAGAAAGCCAACACATAGGAAGCTAAAAGCAAAAGGGAATACACAATATATATATGAGAAAAATCCTGCACAATTATATATATGTTGGCTTGTTGGAGAGATACACAGTGCTAGCACTAGAAAAGACGTGCATTGACGTGAAATGCCACATTGAAGCTACATGACCTGCCTGAAATTGATGTTACAAAGAGATCTTCAAAGAAACTATAAGAATTACCAGCAGAACTCAAAGCTACATATGCTTCTTCAACCTGTGCCTCCAATGTCGTAAATCCTCAATCAACTTCAAAGTTGGGGACTAACATAACAAGGCAATCACTACCACCATTAACAAGAATGTTTCAGTAATTCCAATTCAACCATCAATGCATTTAAAACCACGGCAAACCCACAACCAAATCCCAAACAAAGCAGCACAAACAACCAAATCCAAAATCAAAACTACCCAAACATGTTTCCTCCATATCTGCTTAGCCTTTTGCCTGCTATCACCTCCACAATAGCCTCCATTCTTTTGCATCATTGACCCCGAGAAGTCTCTATTCAAAATAGCATCCCCATTATTATCAGGCGAATAATTCACCTTGTTACCATCCACACCTCCACCATTTTCTTTACCGTGATTGCGATTATGATGATGATGATCTGCATTGGGCTCTCCAACACAACCGATTACCCTCTTCTTCTTCATCATCAAAACTTTGCCTGGCTTTGAAAGCAAGGGCCTCGCCACCGATCTTTTCTCTATGGTTGAATCCATGCTATGATTTCGACTTGTTTTCGAAGCCTCCGTAGAAGAATCCATCAATTCAACATCTGATGCCAATATCTCCCTAAAAACAGGGTAGAATTGGCCTTGAAAACATAAAGACGTAAACTTGCCATCACCTTTCACCGAATTTGACAAAATTAGATCTTCAAAAGCGGTCTTAACCCGGTTAAGGAACCAGAACGACTCGGACCTGTTCAGATCTTCATTGAAAATGACGAAATACACAAAAGGGTGTTCGATTAAGTACGTGTAAGTCTTCTGGCGAATAGTGTGAGAGAACATGGAGTGGTGGGGTGGGGTCCGCTCGATGCATTGCTGCGCTATAGCCTCCATTCCTGATTCTACCGACGACGAGAACTCCGTGAGGATTGTCGACCCCTTTGCAATGCATGCGTATAGGATCAGATTTGGACTCGAAATCATTGATTGTTGATAGAATAAATCAATTTATTTGAAATCAGAAAAAGAAATGATCTTTAGTACCAGAAAAAGATCAGGAAAAAAGATTAGGACTTGACAATAAATTGGGAAAAGAGAGAAGTGGGTTCGGAAATTTGGGGACTTCTGGTGGTTTCCCGGGAAATTTTGTGGAGCTTTGCATTTGTTAGATTGGTTATCTGGTATTAGGGTTTGGGAAATTTGGAAACAAAGAAAAGAGGAGAAGAAGAATTGGATTCTTTTTTGGAAGGTAGAAGGAACGGAATAACGGCTTCGCTTTGCGTGGAGTTTAATTTCATCTATGGCTATGTAAAATGTATTAACATAATACTTAAAATTTATTTTATTCAATAATAATACTTAAAGTATGAATTTTTTTAGTCAAGATACCAAAACACATATGACACAGCAAAGAAAGTCCACATAGATGGACACATCAAATTCCCGCCAAAGGAACTCACCATTCCCCCCAAAACACAATCAGCCACCATTATTAATTAATAAACAAAGTGTTGAACGCCATTAAAGTCGACGAAGCCACGTATTAAAGTGGGAAAAAACAAAAAAGTTTTTGAATGTGCTTTATACATGTTGAACCCACGTATAGCTTGAACTCCTCTGTTCCTCTTTTAATAACACAATACTACATACGAAGAGACAAAGTGGTGGGGCTATGATTGTCTGGTAGACATGCGGTCTTATGATGAACAGCTTTCACGATCACTATGATTGGCAGGATTTGAATTTTTTCATATATGTTGCAGTTTCAAAGAATAACCGAATCATTTAATTGAAAAAATGATTGCTGATTACACAGAGAATGTGGGATGTTGAGTTTCAACAAAATAACCATGTCCATGCTTGGATAATCAACATTGTTTTTTTCTCTGTCAATATACATCATATGACCATGATAACATCCTTTAAAATGCTTAAGTAAACTGTAGAAACATTCTTCCATCACAAACATATAAACCACAGCATGCCTAACTGTATCAAGTTTCATAATAGTAAATAACAATATTAACAGGCCAGACTTCAATCAAATTCCTTCATTTCTCTCCACGTGCTGATCATCATGACCGTATCAACTTGCAGCATTGAACATTTTCCAACATCTTTCTCCTGAAAGCATTGTCTGGGATCTTCTCAATATCTCCCCTTCACAGATAAAACAATGCAAATTAATCAAAAGGTAACTCGCTTCAGTCGTTCGCAATCAAACAGATTTAGTTAGCAACATTTACAGCTAAGATTTCATTAAGGAATTGCAAAATTCACAAGTAGAGAATTTTATGTACAACAGTTTAGTTCAAATATTTCGACAATGTACTTGACATTTAAAAGTCTAAAACATCGACAATGGAGATCTTAGGTGATTAAAACTTCAGATAATAAAACTTATCTCCTACTCGTCTTATTTTTTTTTTTCAAAATATGTGTTTATCATCTTATGCCAATTAAAATCACACAATCAGTCTCGCGGGCAAACTGAACCCTAAATAAAACCAACTCTTGACATTTTTGAATTTTGAAAGAAGGGAAGAAAGGTTCGGTTTACCAGGGAGGAACGAACGACTTTCGTCGACGGCGAATGAGGGCGAGGTGGCAGCGTAGAGAGACAATGGAGCTCTGCGTCGACGAGAAGTTGAAGAAACGGGAAGCCTATTCTGAAAAAAGCGGATTTCTTGCGTATTCGAGCTGTGCTTCTTTGTTTTAAAGAGACAAAGCTTTAAAGAGACAAAGCAAACGACGACGTCTTACTTTAAGCGACGGCGTTTCGCCTTCTTCAAATTTTTTAAGGACTGCCACACATGAATTTGACATGGATCGTGTTGTGTCAAGCCACGTAGATTGTATTTGCTGATTCAACTGTTTTTGGTATCTTGAGTGAAAAAAAAGAGAGCATACTTTAATTATCATTACTGAATAAAAAAAAACAAACTTGAGGTATTATTATGTGGATACATTTTACATAGTTTAAGTACTATAGATGAAATTAACTCCCGTGCTTGTGATGAAACCACCTTTTGTTTTTCTATAATAACTGAACTGCCCCTTTGCCCTGTGGAGAGCCGACGAGTTTAATAAAATCTTGCTTTCACCTGCTTATATCGTATTTACCTGTCAACTCCGTTTCTCCTTACTTGTGACCCATCTATATATGTTTGGTGTTTCTTCTTTAATTTGTTTTATTTGTATGATTTAAATTGAAAAATTGTTATAGTTCTTTTTTATTTCATCAAGAGCATGAATTTCATTAGGATAAATTAGTTTCTTATGAGGCTACTATCTGAAGTTTTGCAGATTTATTTACAAATACAACTTTTGCATTCAACAAGGATTGATACAATCAAGAGCAATCAAGCCAAGACTTTAAATAATTGAGTATTCCGCTTAATTACAATCCACGCAGTTTGACTTGGGTTATTAAATCAACAAACCTTATACTTGCAAGGCTCCAAATGAGCTGATATCCAAATGATCTATGGGCCAAAAGAAAGAATCTTGGTCCAAGTCCTACGTTGTTTCTGTGTATGGTATGTGAGTGAATTCATGTTAGTAAGATCAGCTAACATAAGGAGGGTCGATGAAGACCCATTCAAAGACCTGCTCATACTGAACGGCAGCGTTCTGCCATGTGAAGTCTTGCGACATGGCTCTTTTCATTATTCCTTCCCAAGATGATTTATGATCTCTGTATGTGCTCATTGCAAGTCTTAGTGCCTGTTAATATACAACCCAATCATACCTTTAACCACATCGTCGCAACGAATCCAAACTTGCCTGAAAAATGTCAATACTAAACACAGCAGCAGAAGTTTGCTTACCTCCAGCATAGCTTCTTTCGATAATGGCGAAAAAATCCATCTGTCAATACCAAGAAGATAAAACGTCATATAAACATTCATCTTCAATAGTCACAAGACTTAAGGAAAATGAAAATGGACAATGTAACCAAATCCCATTTCCAGTTCGTCTGAAATTTTGGGTGAAGAAGTATCTTGGAAGTCATCAAATGTTTATTTAACTAATGTGCATTTGTTTCCTATGTGCTTCAATCTTGATGGAAAAAATCAATCCTCGGCTAACAAATACTGAATTATGTAACTTGCCATATCAATTTGTACAACTATAACAAGACCAGGAGGTCTCTGAAGATCATTTTAGAACAAGAGCATAACGAAAATACATACCCTGTGCCCTCACCAACACCTCCTCCTGCATATGGATTAAAAGTCTGTACTGTATCCTGAAGTACAACGAGAACAAGACATTTAAATGCACACGGTAGAATCAAGAAGAATTGATTTTTACAGTCATTTTGAACCCGTCAACTCACCCTAAGTCCTCCAGTGCTGTGAACTACTGGTATAGTTCCATATCTCATAGCATACAGTTGATTGAGCCCACATGGCTCAAATCTTGAGGGCATCAGCAGTATGTCACAGCTGTTCATTTGAAAAGTTCAATTAGTAGATAAACATTTGGAGTAATTACACATACAAGCACAAATGGGAATTTTGGATCACCCTGCAGTTATCCTGTGAGAAATTGGAACATTAAACCCAACCCAACCCCTAAACTTGTCTCTGTAAGCTGACCCAGTCGCTCTCATCCAGTCTTCATACAGTGGATCCCCTGATCCTAGCATCACCTGATGATATATGCTGCATTTGTTTAGAAATTTACTGAAAAAAAAAATGCTTCTTGAAACTTAAAATGGTTAAGGAGCAGATTTTGCTTAGACAATGCAAGCTAAACTCACTTACGAATTGAACACCGTCTTCCATAAGCTCAGGGATTGCCCACCGGATGAGGTCGATGCCTTTTTGGTAGTCTAATCTCCCAATGAATCCAACCTACATTTTCCAGACAGAAAAAAAGCATCAGGTTCTGCTAACATACCTGTGGCTCGTGTACAAATGGTAAATACACTTACCAGTGGACAATCAGGTCTAATAGGAAGACCTAATTCTTTCTGCAGAGCAGCTTTACACTGAGCCTGCAATTGCAATTTTGCAAAAGATCAGTACAATGGAACAATGCTTCAAAACAGATGATGATTGGAAAAAGAGAGCTGATAACCTTTCCAGATAGATCATCAACAGAGTAATGGAAGCCAAAATGTTCATCTGATGATGGATCCCATTCAGAAACATCAATGCCATTCGTGATACCTAACAAAGAAAAAAGTGCATTTATTTTAAAATCCTGCACAGGGGATATGTACAATCATGTGACAAGGCATTTTGTTCACAGATTGTAATCCTGTGTAGGAAGTGCATAAATATACCATTCAAGACACTCCTTCTATTGCTTAACGACTCGTGCAACCCATATCCACCTTCAACAGTGGTAATTTCCCAAGCATAGCCCTACAGTTAATGACAATGATAGTAACGTATAGATACGGAACGATGAAAGCTCCGAATCAGATGATTATAAAGAGGCCTCCAATGTAATGATCTATCAAACAATCGGCGAAATGATGAATGATAACAAGTAACCTTGCTAACTGTGAGTATTCTGTCGGCTGTCACAATTGCTCCCTTTAGCACATTCACCGCCTCACCTGTATCAAGAGCATGAGTCCTTGCCCATGTGGGGAATACCCATTCCAGGGCCCCATACCATTCTGCAGGCAATCCTAAGTATTTATAAGTTGCTCCAGCTTCCACTCCCTTAAAATTACATCATAAATACATTCAATTGTAAGTTTAGATAAATAGAAAAGCTTATTAATAAGAATTACATAAATCCATCAAGGAAGTATCTACCTGGTGTGCGAGGTTATGTATCACCAGAATGCTTCTTGCATCCTTGTAAACACCAAATGGACGATATTTGGCTGCTAAAAGTCTGAACAGAAGATATTTAAACATTGAATTAAATAAAATCTTTTATTGTAAACAAGTTAACCAAAATGAAATGTGAAAATCACAAGACTAGATATCTGCATTTTTTAGAGCATTTGTCAGAGAGGAGAGAATTAGGCAACAGTAACTATTCATTTGTTTGGAAATATATGAACTAAAAGCTCTAAAACTAGTCCTAACAAAGAACCAAACAAGTAAATGAACAAATGACCACTTACACAGGCACTAGCCCAGCATGCCAGTCATTAGCAAGGAACAAACACTTCTCTCCGTAGGTGTATCCTCCAAGAGGAAGCACCAATGGAGCTTCGCATGCTGCATGGCAAAGTATTGTGAATCGAAACTGTAAAACCAAAGGACACAGGAAAAACAAAAGCTGTCACTATTTTCGGGATCAGAAAGTACGAACATAACCAGTGTCAGTTTTATTTATAAGTACAAGAAACTCCAGAGCACCTGATTATCACCAAAAGCACCATTGCTATCACCGTAGGGATTTCCTGGTCTATGGTATGAAGGATGGTCCACAAACACCTGGATTCAAGACGGATATATAGAATAGTTGAACAAGTTAAGAACTTTGCATTTAATAGAATGAAAGAAATCTTTATTGATCAAGAATTCCAAAAAAGAATGAGAAAAAGAAGGAAATTTTAAAACTTATACCCAATCAACGCCGTCTCTGTATTCGTGGAAGAAGGCAACTTCATGTACCCCACCAAAGCAAGAAAGTTTGATGCGATAATCCAAGTCTTTAGCACCAACGTAAATCTTGTCATCAGGAGCCTCGTGAATGTATCTGGGAGTCACAACCATGACACGATGTCCACGAAGAGCCAATGCTATTGGCAGAGAACCACACACATCTCCTAATCCACCTGTCTTTGAATATGGTGCTGCTTCCGCAGTAACACATATAATGTTGTGGTTTAATTTGATTGTTATTGTCTCTTCACTTTTAATGTCCTCACTTTCTCCTACTACATCATCAGTATTTACATCTTCACGAGTCTCAATTACTTCACTATCACCTGATGTAGATTCAATTCATTGATTTCAAAATAAAGATGGCAATACAGAACCAAAAACAGGGTACGATAAAGAAAACAGAACATACCAGACTGAGAAATCAAGTTAAAGCCAACGACAGAACCAGATTCATCCCTCTCAGTTCCCAATAAAAGACCAGTCTTTTCTTCCTTCTCATTTTCAACAGCAGACGAGCCATCACGCTTTGATCTTGCAAGCGTCAAGGTCCCATTTTTATACCTGTCTCTCCAAAAACAACCAAAACCCACTTGCGTACTTGCTCTATAACGTCCAACAGTGTTCACCTGTTTCGGAAATTTACCATATGGAGAGAGTCCATGGCTGACACGCAGAGACGCCATAATAGGTAAAAGGTGATGTAAAGCGGCAAGACGGGGTTCAGTTTCGGTAGAAGACGAAAGGAATCATTAATGGTAGTTGAAAGAGCAAGGAAATTATGATAAAGAGACTCACTTTGTCACAAAAAGAAGTATAACACCGACTTTGTGGGCTTTGGTTAGAGAGAGAGAGAGTTCTACTTCAAGAAAAACAGAGACTGAAATAGGATAATTTTTTCGTGGTTGCAGGAGCTCTGCAAACTTTCTTGTCAAGTAACATTTATTATTAATATGTAAAAATTTATAATATGTAAATAAAAATTATTAATTAATAATTAATATAATGAATTTAATAAAAAAATTATATTTAATAAAGAATGTTACAGGAATTTTGCAAGTTGTTGGAAAAAATTATAAATAGGAGATTGATTGATGCATATGAGATCCAGAAAAAGCGCGAAAGGCAAAAATGGAACATCGGAGAAGACATTTAAAGCTTGATGCCTTGACCAATGAACTTCAAACACCTAGTTGCCACTTGCCATGTCAGCGTATGGCTCACAGAGTTGCAGCTTTTTGTTTTTGAAGAGTTGAGTTGGGCCACGAAGATCTTCCACCGTTGCATTTGAAGGCCCACCACATGACGTCACGTCTATGCATCGACGGTGGAGAACAAGGCTTTTTTTGTTAAAAAAGACGTTGAAATGAACCATCCGTCTCTACTCTCCAGTATTACAAAGGTCTGTAAGCGGGACTACCATACACTTTATACGAGGCAAACAGTCGGTGGAAACTAAGGTATTTGTCTGGTACCGTATTAGGGTTTCAACGTGTCACTTGATGATAGTGCATCTTATATAGTCTTCAAAAAAGAATGAAACAAATTGATGTAATACAAATTGGACAGAGTAAAATGTTACATCATCCTCAAGCACTTGGCGGTTCATTACGTCAACAAAGCTTCAAACTTTAATCAACAATAAATATTATTTATAAACAACATAATATAAGATTTTTAAAAAAATATTGATCAACCAAAATCATGCCTCCAGCCGTGTCCATGGCCCTCAAGAATGGGCAATCTCCAATCATCACCACCACTAGGATCAGGGCTATATCCACCCATCCGCCTAGACTGGAGTCGCATCCCGTTATTCTTTGGGCTCGGGCTCCTTGGGACATGGTAAGTGGTTGTTGTAGCTCCACCTGAGCTTGACGAGTCGCACCCTGACCCAATAGTTGACTCTCTTTTTGTGGATGAGTTCCACTGGGGCCCAGATGGGCTTCTTTGCTTGCCCGATGACTGGCTTCGGACCTTGGCTTTTGCGGACTGGGTTGCGGCCATGTAGCTTCGCACATTACTGTTTGAGACTGGTTGTCGTTGTTGCTGAGATGGGTATGGAATGGTGTCAAGTTGACCCACTTCGACGTTTCTTGAGACTGATGGTGGAGTTACCATGTCCATCTCCACTGTTTTCTCGGACAAATCGTCGGTTGCTGTCGTGGTGGTAGTGAGGGTCATGTAAGAGCCTTCATTTGGTCCGAATTGACGTGCGTGAGATGGCTGTGATGACATCCATCGCTCTAGCCAATTCCAACCCCATTGGGCTTTCTCCCGTTCATCTGCGTAAAATCCAGCGTCTCTACCATGCGGGCTTGACAGCAAGAGCTGTTGCTTGTCTTCTTGTTGCTGTTTCAACGAAAGAGGCAATCAGGAAAAAAAAAGGTTCTCATAAACTGGAAGAGCAATGCCTTTGTTTTTTAAGCTGACACAAGTCTGTTTCAAGTTAAATGAGTTCATTAAACTGCCTTTACTTTGATAGACAGATTGATAAAATAACAGGGATAATTCAATAAACCTGTTTGAAGGCACGTAATTTTCAAATTGGAATTATAATAGGCAATAATGGGAAAAAAAGAAAAAAAGGAAAAGCTCACCTGGTAAGCGTAAGCATAAGCCAGGGCTCGCTCCCTCTTGACCACGGCATCATGTCTTCTCGAAGCACTTTCGTTGATTTTATCTGCACTCTGTTGCCTGTTATCCCAACCTTCTACTCGATAACTCTTCAATGGACTCTTTAAATTTATGCTTTCATCCGCTGATGATGCTCTACGTTCTTCTCCTTCGTCATCAATCTTATTCTGGAACTTCTCGTGAGTTATTTGAAGTCTGCGTGCTCTTACTCTCGCCTGCACTCGAACCAGAGCTTGCATGCACCGCATCGTCATTTGTGCTTGCTTCCGAACATTGTAGCCTCTTACCAGTGCTTGTAGCCTCACTAATCCCTTCAA
>CAODLS012622050.1:0-19492 GCA_948243855.1 Flueggea neowawraea
AAATATTTCTACATTGTTAATTTGAAAGCTAATATGCCACATATGAAAACTATAAAGACGAAAAAGAAACAACAGAATAAACATATAATTGAGATAGTAGAAACATGATAGTATGAGATCTACCATGTTAGACCCAATAAACCATCAATCTCATAAAAGAAAATTCACTCACTGTGTATCCTTAACTGAGAAGCTCTCCTTGTATACAATAATGGGTAACATCTCTCGCAGCTCCTTCTTCACTCCCAACTCCATAGACTAACCGAAACCAACAGAACAAGGAAGAAACACATCAACAAATACCCACTAACAGAAGAAGAGAAAAACTTGATTTTGAAGGCCAATTAAAGATCTTACTGTAAAGGGGTCTGTGGGCAAAGTAGTCCGCATTCGGAGAGAAGCCCAATCGACTCTTCTGCGACGAAGATAGAACAGATAGAACAAGAAGAGAAGAACAAAAGTGAAGCAAATTGGGACTGAGAATATAAAAGCTTGGTATAGTTTCAGCTCAGTGATAGCTTCCCCAGGTGAAGATGACGACGACGAGGAAGAAGCAGAAGTAGACATCTCCGGCAATAACGTACTAGACTCATAAACTCTACACTAAACACACTTTTGAGTTATAAAAAATCGAAGGGTATAGGAAGTGAAGTCTTGAATAGAACAAAACAACTGCAAAAACAGTGAGAAACAAGTGCAAGTTCAGAAATTTGGTGGAGGAGAAAGAGTGAAAGTGAGAGATCTAAAATAAAATAAGAGAGTGCTGAAATGGAGTTGTATTCGTAACCAAAGAAAGCGACATGAAAATGCGTTATTTAAATGGCAGATTAGAAAGCAAGATCACAAGTAGTTCGGCGGGCCAAGTTTGGTGAAATATCATACGGATTTTTACTATCCCGTTTTTAATCCGCGGAAGAGCCCCGTGATGGTCTATTTTTCTTTCAAAATACTATAAAAAATAATAAAATTATTATTTATTTTTTAAAAATAATATTGTATATACTTTTGTCTATGGTATATTTTGAACTCAGGTTCAACAAGCCAAGTCGACCACTAACCCCACCTGAATGAAACCCATCGACAAATATGAGTATTGGAGTGCGAGGGGCAGCCCCTAAGGGAAATGAAGCCCTAGGAAGGAAGGTCGGATCAACGAGGCATCAAATCACAAAAAAACGGAATGAAGACACAAATCAAACCTTTTCAAGGAAACAAAATCCACACAAGAGGAAAGTGCCAGGGTGCTTGGCCTTCAAGGAAACAAATCAACGTAGAAGGAAAGTATAGGACTGGTAATTTCTGACACGATAATACAATTTATGAGTACACGATTATGGCACGACACAAATGACACGAATTCAAATTTTGTAATGTTTATGTCATGTCTAATGACGTATGATATATAAATAGTATGACACAATTACGACATGGTTAATACAAATTGTCACCCCTAAGAAAATGTCACGGAGTTTGGCATTTAAGGAAAAAAATCTGCAAAAGGAAGCGTTAGAGGGCTAGGGGTTGGCCACCAGAAGAGAGTGCACAATTTGAGGACTTGATTCCATAGTTATGGGAAAGATGAATGGATACAGGCCATTGGTAAGGACAGAAAAAAAATAACGGATGGAGACATTTTAGCGCTCTCTTCCTTGACATCGTATTACCCCTTTAATCTTTGTTCTCTACTTGTTCTTCTCTCTTAGCTTTTTTTTGTTCTCTCTTACTTTTTCTGTCAATTTTTGTATTCAATCTTTATTTTTAATAAAATATCTTTTCATCATTGTATTTTTTTGCAAATTATCTAAAGAAGCAAAGACTCACTAACACAAGTTTAATCTCTTCATTTGCTACAATCGTTTGATTAAAGAGTTAGGTAAGAAAAAAGTGCAAATCTCCTTTTACTTTGGGTGGAAATATCTTTTTAGTTTGAAAAACTTAAAATTCCATAGCATGCCGCACATTAATCTAAAGGACCACATTATATACCTATTAAAAAAAAATAGGAAACTACTTTATTTTTTAATATATTGGCTCTTAATGGAAATTTAGCCTTTGAATACAACTCCAATAGCAATTAGGAATTGTGATAATCAAGTAAAAGACAATAATTACACGAAGATAAAGAAACAATACTTGAAATACTATTTTTGAATGCTTTCCTAAAAACGGCATTTGCCCTTGCTCCTTTTCGAGTTTTGCTAAGAGGTTTTGCACAAATAACTCCAAATGTATATTCTAATTAGTAAATTGA
Source organism: Flueggea neowawraea (assembly GCA_948243855.1). Taxonomy (NCBI): domain Eukaryota; kingdom Viridiplantae; phylum Streptophyta; class Magnoliopsida; order Malpighiales; family Phyllanthaceae; genus Flueggea; species Flueggea neowawraea. Next base: position 2,252 of record CAODLS012622050.1, read on the forward strand.
TCCTCGTACTTTTAAGATATTGCATATACATCCTTGAGTTGAAAAATAGGGTTACACATAGGTTCTTTTGTTAGTGGTCTGTTAGTAAATTGCTAACATGTTCTATTTTTTTGTTTGAATAATTTTTTAAAGACAAAAATACCCCTAAAACCCTAATTTCATTTGCTTCTACTTTTCACATTAAGAACAATTTCAGATTCTAACTCTACAAAATTAAAAATTTCTGGTCGACTACAAATCCTGCTTGGCTAGTTTTCATGAAAAACACAGATTCAGACAATGCTAACAATCTAATTCATTTTCATGAGTTAATTACTTTTGAAACATACAATTTCAATTTTCTAAGTCTTTTCCCCTCAAGATAAGAAGAAACTTCAAGTGACAAGAATGATCAGACATGGATAATGTATGTTTGAGAAGTAATTATCATCACTGGCTTTGCAAAACTATAAACCAATCACTCGAAAAGAGGGAAAAATGGAATCAACCATGTTTTGTTTGCAAGAAACAAACTAAAATGGTCAAATCTTCCTATTCAAGAATCAGAATCACGATACCAAAACAGAATAATCTGAGTATTCAACAAATTCGGCAAAAAGTTCTTCATTTGCCTTCAATTTCCGAAAGAACAAAAGATCAATTCTTTCGAAAGAAAAGCAAAGAAGAAAACAAAAATAGAAGGAAACAAATTTACAATTGCATTTCTTTGGATTCGTTCTTCACCAGAACCCAAAACCAAACCCATACCCCTCTCTTCTTCAATCTAAAACTCAGAGTCGTTCTTCATCCATCGGACCCACCCTTCGCGCCTCTAAACAATCTCGTCTCTCCTCCTCTTCGTCTACCTCTCCCATCACCCAGTCCCATGCTTGATGCGTCGCTCTTACGATGGACCTAATCTATTCATCCTTTTCCTCCTCCTCCTAATCGTGCCAAAACAGGAACAACAACAATTCCTCTGATAAGGGTAAGGAGAAAGAACATGATGGGTGTAGATCTAGTAGTGCTTTACAATGATTGCTTTAGAGAGAGAGAGGCAGGATGAGAAACATCGGTGCTTTACAAGGATCGCTTTAGAGAGAGGAAGGCAAGATGAGAAACACATCGGTGCTTTCCACCAAAACTTAACAGAGGAAGAGAGAGAGAATGGCTATGGATGAAATTAGGGTTTGGTGTTTTGATTGGCAAAAAGAAAGAGAGGTGGAAGAGAGAAGAGAGAGATCGAGAGAGTTAGAGCAAATGACTGTGGGTTTTCAATTTAAGGAAGGGCAATTAGGTCATTTCACTTTTCTGTTTACTCCGTCAGTCAAAATCAAGTTTTAGGGACGTGTATGCTACATCTAGAAAATACGAAGACCTACATACTAATTAAAGTATACCTCAGGGACTTGGAAATTATTTTTCCTAACTTTAATGGATACGACAAGCCTTTAAATTTTTCTGTACTTAGTAAATAGTGAAGAAAAACTAATAGGAATGTAAGAGAGTAGTATATGATCTTCTTTTTCCATAGAAAAGGCTAAGTTTATATTTTTTTAGACTTGATCTTATTTTCATAAAAGTCTCAATGGATGGTTATTGGTGAACAAACACAATTGTTCATTGAAAGGACACAACTCTACAGTAAAAATACACAACCTTATAATTAATAGACACAAGACATAAATGGGTTAATAATATCGTTGGTCACAAAAGTTTGGACAATGTTCAGCTTTGGTCACAAAAGAAAAAAATGCTACATAATGGTCAAACTTGAGTTTTTTTGCTTCAACACATTCACTTTGCCAAGAAATCATGCCAAGCATGCATGCTACGTGTTGTGCCTTTCTACATGTGGCATACATATGTGGCAATTAAAAGACCAAGACTCGAACCTTACCCACTCCCCTTTTCCTCTTCCATCAACCCGTAAACCTCATTCCCCATTCTTTCTCTTCATCGTCACTTTCCTTACCATCCTACTTTCCTTTCTTCATTTCTCCTCTCATCCCTTACCACACGCCGCCGCATCCTTTTCCTTGAAACCTTCGCTCGCCTTGCCCATGCCTGATTAAAGGCCCGACAAGTTTGGCAGGAGTCATACGGTGATGCCATCTCACTCATCCGCCTTAAACTCCTCATCTTCCTCCCTTCTCTTTCTCTCTCCCTCCTCACCGTTGTCTGATACATCGTTGTAGCCTCCAATTCCTACCACAACACCAAGCTCACTCTCAAAAACTCTTTTCCTCCATCAACCCATATGGGTCTAACCACTACTGACTTCACTATTCAGAGTACTGATATAAGCGACTTAGAGTGATGGCGACCAAAGATGGAGCAGTGGTGTATAAGAGACCGGAGATGGAGCAGCAGTGAAGAATTTCACGGTTCCTCGGATTCTCATTATTAGTTTTAGATTTAGGGTTTTGAATTTCACTTCCTCTCTAGCTTTAGGTTTTGTTGTGACAATTTTGGGTCTTGCTGTGAATCAGATTAGTGACGATGTGGGTGTAATATTGGCGACTTGGGTGTGGCGGTGTGGATTGAATTGATTTCAACTAGAGCTGTAGAGAAACTAAAGTGAATGGCTTGATTTGGTGGCTTGAATATGAGTTTTCAAATTGAAATTTTCAAAAATTGATATTTCAGATCTAGGTTTAGCTATTAAGTTGTTGCGTCTGTATGAGGGCCATTGCAAGTTCAAATGTATGATAAGAATTGACATTTTTTTCTCATTTATCTAGGGTTTTGAGGGATGGGGAAGGGAAAAATGGATTCGGGTTGGGTTAGTGGAAAGGTGGGGAAGCTGCAGTTGGCGGAGTTCGAGGGGAGAATTGCGGAATTTGAGTCGTTGGTCAAGAATTCCGCCAATATGATTCGGTCACAAGTAGAGATTTTGAATAAGAAAATTGAGAATGAGGTGGGAGGGTTAAGAAAAGAAATGAGTGAAAACCTAAATAAACAGAAGATTCGTTGTTATGACATGTTGGGTTGGGTATGTGGCTTTTACGGGTTGCTGGAAAGGAAAAGAGGGTCAGGTCGAGTTCGAGACTTTTAAGTGCCATGAGCACATGCCACATGTGCAAAGGCAAGACACATGGCATGCATGTGTGGCAAAAAGTTGCCTGCTTGGCATAATTTATGGGCAAAGTGACCGTGTTGAAGCAAAAAAACTCAAGTATGACCACCGCGTAACATTTTTTTCTTTTGTGACCAAAATTGGGCATCGTCTAAACTTTTGTGACAACCGGTATTATTAACCCTAGTTACCAACTATCACATCCATTTGAAAACTGTCATCCATGAACGACTCTAGTCCAAATGTGGGCGCGGCGCTGGAATTTGTCGCCATTGGAAAACAAGCCCATTCATATAAACTTCTATTCCAATTCCAATATGTAGTTATTGGCCAAGTTCGTCAATTCAGGGTTAGCTTGAGAAAGTTCACAGCTTAATAAAAATGGAAATAATATTAAACAATACAAACTGATTTAGTAGTGTAAGGATTTTTTGTCTCATAATTCGATTGTGCAAACAAATATGCTGTAAATGCATGACAAATTAATGTACTATATCAATAAACTTGTAATCTTATGGTTCAAAGCTTCTTGTTGTTGCATCTAAAAATAACAACGAATTTATTGGTGGAGAAATGTCTTCAATATACATAAATTTTTTAGAGAAAAAAAGCAGGGTCCTCGCCAACGAAAATTCTATGACACTTAAATATTTTAGTAGACTTTTGGCTTGAGTTACCTTGACTACATTTTTGGGATGGAGACATATTTTGTCAAGTCTATTCATAAGTATCCCTCAGGGGGAGCCTAGTTGGTCAAAGCTGTGGTCCTAAGTTTGCACGGCGAGAGATCGAGCTCTAGAGGGAGCATGCATGTGGCACCGGTCCTTCGTCGCACAATAGAGCTTGGTTGTACTCACTTTGACTGCTGACCCCCGATGAGTAGTTGCAGTGACGATACTCGACCATCTTACCGAGTTCAGCTATAACTCTTCGAACATTCCGCAGCAGTGAGTAATACCTACATGATCACACCCAGCAAGAGTATATTATTACTAGTCGCTCTCGACTCCCTTTTTGTAGAGAAAAAAGTCTGATTCATAAGTTTTTGGAAAATTACACTATACGCATTGAAACCCAAACAAACTTTGCCTTGATGGATAAGCCATTTTTTGTTTGCTCTGTATGGAAGACACAATTATTCCCTGCGAAGGATGCAAACCTCCACCCGAAAATCTTTTTTCGCTTTTTTATAATTCAGTCCCTCATATTTTGTCTTTTTACTGCATAGTCCTTTGTTTCATTATTTTTTCAAATAAGTTCTCTTTTAGGTTTAAATTACTTTTAAAATTTAGATTTTTTTCTTATTTTTTATTCTTTTGTCTAGAAAGAAAAATAACCTAAAATAAACAACACAAAACCAAATGATTTTTTCACGCACAAAACTATGAAAATATTGTAAATAAAATGTTGTAATTCATAAAAATACTTAGGTTTTGTCTTTTCTATTTTTTGGTTGTATTTGTGGCTTTTTAAAGTTATTTAGTTTTTAAAAACCACATCATTTTTTATTTTTTATTTTTAGTTTTTAGTTTTCAATTTGGTTTTTTTCTTTGGCTTTCATTCGTATACAAGATTTTTTCTTGTTTTGTTGTTAAAAGTTTTTATTAAGTTTTTTTGTAGTTATTTTCGGTTTTCATTTTTCTTAGATATTAAAAAATAACAAAATATAAGATAACAAAACGTCATTAAATGAACTATTTAATACTTAAAATAAACCAAATAAAACTTAAGAACAAAACAGGTTAAAGAACCACAAAAAAAATGTAATTCATAAAACTATATAGATTTTATCTTTTCTATTTTTTGGTTGTCTTTTAGTTTTTTAAAAGTCTCTTTTTGATTTTTTAAACATAAACTGACTTTCATTTTAGTTTTATTTTTTATTTGGTTTTCAATTAGCCTTTTATTTTGATTTTCATTTGTTTACAATATTTTTTTGTTTTGCGCTTTTAAAAATGACCCTCTCTCCCATATGATTTTATGCATAAAATTTTTCATTTCGATTTTATTGTGGTGTTTTTTCAGTCATTTTTTTGGGCATATACCAACAAATATGAAATAAACAACTAAAAGAATAATTTTAAACTAGATAATAAAAAAATAATACAAAATTAAATGTGAATAATTCTTGATATAAGTGAAAAAATATTCAAAAAAGGACCAATAAGTAAAAATAAGGAAAAAAAAGGAACTTGCTTGATAAAAAATGAAAACAATAAAATTTCTATAATTAAAACAGGAAAGAGAGATTCTTTCGTATGGACAAAACCGTGCGCAGGTAATTAAAAATGTTTTCTGGATATTTCTATAATTAGCTCTAAGTTTTTATAGATCTTGGTCAATTCAGTTGGGTTCAGTTTTTTGTCCACATCACTAGTAATTTCAATATCTTATAGTTTTGGATTTGTGTCGGATAAAACTGCTACAGATAGTAGTAAAGCTCTTCTTATCGAGTGCGGAGTGTTTCCATTTTTTATTTTTAAGTTTAAAACTTTTAGTTAAAAGAAGAAGAGTCAGTGTTACTTTATCACAACATTTGATAGTAGTATATCAAAGTTTTAATTCATAGAGAAGAAAACAAACTATTTTTTCTAATAGAAAAGAAGTTAGAATAGAAAACATCAACATTAACATCACTACGATTCCCAACCAGTGTAGGTAGCCAAATACTTCACGTGATTAAGCTTTGATGATAACATTAAAAACAAATAGAGGAGTGGACCCAAAATATAAGCATTTATGCCAAATCCTGTCAAATCCTCCATTTTAGCTAGTAAGATGCTCTAAGAACAAACAAACCTATACAAATCCATGAGGACAAATCAGGTTGTTTTGCCTCTTTAAGAGAAGAATCAATTCGATTGGCACATTAAAGATTCCAAGTATCATCACCAAAATTAAAGTGTGCGTCCAAAATTAAACGTTCATTGCGTGCAAGCCATCAAGTTTCTTTAATCTATTGTTCTTCGGATTGGACTTAGTTTCTCGTCATGGAATTGGAGTTTCAAGTAAGAGTCGTAATGAAATTTAAGTCTCTACGTCGATTCTTTAATGTAACTTGGTGGAATCTTGAAATGGAAATGTTAGTTTAGTAATATTCTGAATCATTGCTGTGTGGAGTATAGTCGATGGAATCTAATTCAGAATCTATTCAAGTAGTTGTAGAACTTGCTAAAAGCGTACAAGTTACATTTACGAACTAGCTTTGCAACTTGTGACCTATCACATTTTATCACTAATTACACACTAAACCATCATTATTGAAAGTGGCCTAAGGTCACGTTTGATTTGCGGAATGAAATAGCATGGAATAGAATTGCTATTCCATGGAATAGCAATTCTATTCTAATATATATACATAGCGTTATAAAAATTCTTACAAATATCATTCTAAGCATTGATTGGCTTGTCATTTGTTTATCATCACAAAAATGAGGGGTAGAATTAGAAAATTGAAATTTTTGAACGGTAAAAAAGACTTTTTTTAGTTTAAAATGCTATTCTGTTGAGCATGAAATTGCAATTCCGCAAATATGTGGAATACGAATTCTGTGTAATAAGAATTCCGTGAAACAAACATTATTGGAATACTAATCTCTCATGGAATTTTATACGCATATTTCGTTTTTGATACATTGTATGATATAATAATACTAACATATACGATATATTACATAATTAAGATATTTACTTGAATCATATTCAATTAGTATATTACTATTTATGCATATTTTAACTTAAAAAAAAGTGTCCATTTTGTCAAATTTGTGCCCCACTCCATTTGAAAGATATTTTGAAGACTTACAAATAACCTATTACATGTGTATTGTCCAATGTGAGATACGAGTAACTCGGCTTAATAAAAAGGCTTAATTTATTGAAACACTGAGTCAATTATCTAATAAACTTTTTAATTATTAAAAAAAGACAAAAAAAACAGTTGCGTCAGAAAATAATTGTACATCCGAAGGGGGAAAAAAAACCTTATGATAAAGGTAGATAATACATTTGAGCTAACGAAAGGGACTATTGATTAGCTGTATGAAATATGAATTAATTGGATGGTACTTCAGGGACCCCAAGTAATGATACTATAATTAGTTAGGTCAAGAAGTAGTTGTTGCAATAGTTTAAAGTGGTGGCCTAATCTTCAAGCTCTGAGAATATACTTAAAATATTATTCATACTATTAATAAATTTTAGGGATAAATATATTGTCTCTGACCGGATTTTATCTCTTCAATAAAAATAATTTGTACTTATAAAAAAAAGAATTTCAAAAATCTTGAAAGAGAAGAAATAATTAATACTCAAATTTTTGAAAATGTTGTACTCTTTATAAATAAAAATATATATTGGTTATATCAAAGATAATCAAAGGGTAGCTGGATTCAGAAGCATTCAATCTCATTACAAACAAATTTTGATTAATGTGTTAATATCATGCATGCATAATTATAGTCTACAATCATGGTCGTGTTGTTTTCCTCTTCTTTACGTAAACAAATAAAGACGTAATCTAAGTTTTTGTTGCACTTATGTAATTAAGGAATCAAGTTTCAAGTGCTAATTATACGTGTAAGTACTTAGTTTGGAATTTGGGATTGCTTCACCGTAACTTGTAAATCTTTCATTGATGATTAGAATTTCCACAGAATATACTCTTTTTGTGGTTTAAGGTTGAAAAAAGATCTTGATGCTGAAAAATATACTGTGGTTGTTGCAATTTTATATTCGGTTGATGAGATATTATTTAGATTTATGAATGCATAAATCATTAGTTTCATAAGGCAAAAACTACTCAATAACTAATTGCTCTGATACACTAATTAGTAAATTTCTTTTTGATAAGTCGTTTTATTTGCCCCATTAAAAATCGAATTCTCGATCTCTTAACACTAAAATTGACTTAAATACAAACGAGCTACATGCCCATTGCTAACTAATTATCAGAATTATATTTTTTTCCCGTCAGTGTCAGCATGTTAAGTCGTCAAATAAAGAAAGATAAGTATCCAACTTGCTTATCACGATTTAGCTGTGGTATTAGTCTTTCTGCTGATGCATATGCATATGATTACATTCGTAAAATATCATCTTGGATGCACGGTGAAGAACCAAAAATCGCAATTCAACCATACTATAATTAATAACTAACTAGCACAATGTCTTGGCTATGCACAATTAGCAAATGAACAGAAGGTCTCGTACCCTTCATTGTCATCGATTGTCAAACTAATTTCAAAATTTTCTTCTGATCATAAGAACAACTTTCTAGTTAATATGATTATTAATCGATAAGATTAAAAATTAATGCAATTCAAGTTAATTTGACGCTTAGACAATTCACGACATTGTACATGAAGCTATATAAGGTCACGTTTTCATTACAGGTTAAGCTATCTTACAATTCGAGCATAATTTTTTAATTGTTGGAAACGAATCAAATATTTTTAAATAAAAAATTATAAATATTCACATTTTTTATTTAAAGGGTATAAAATCCCGAAAAAAGGGAGTGCTTTTTTTCCAGCACAAGCTTAAATTGAGAGCCAATGGTTTTATGGCTATATCCTTTCGGTAGAGAATAAGCAATCTCTCTTCCAAATCAAAGCAAAATGTGTTCCCTTACCCCAATTGTAGGGGACCATATATTATGACTTTATGGTTGTACTTGTTCCAAAATATATGCTTATAAAAAATTGCACTTCTTGTGGATCTTGGAGTTTTGGGATAAGTTGACTTTACCTCTAACTAATTAATGCCCTCCAGCTAGCTTTCTATCTCCATCATAAGCCATCTTAGTCCAGTTAAGGCAGGATATAATTCATCAAGAATGCAACTGTAGAGAAGTCATACTAAATTAGTTTTCGTATATTGAAGTTGCGGTGCATAGAAGAGTTATGCGCTGTGTTGAGAGGTGCTCCTTAACGATGCTCGGGAATTATTTTCTATGGTTCGAATGATTAGGGAAATTCTTTTTATAAAACTGAAAATTCGTTTTTGTATTTTAAAATTGAACCTAATTTTATTTATAAGGCATCTTGTGATAAAATTCCACTGCAAATCTATAGGAGGTACAATATTAGATTAAAATGAATCTAAAACGATTTTGAAATTTAGTTTAACTCTATTTCAGAATACAGATTATAAGGTAGAATTTTCTTACATTATTGAGGATACTTTTTTGTATACACCAAGCCAATATAGAATCTTAACACAACACTAATAGATCAAGCGTTTAATTTTCAACAAACGTTAAAAAAAAGATAAAAAAATACGGAAAATTTTCTTGTAGCATGCTAATCAATATTTCTGCTAATGCACAAATTGTGCTTTATTTATGTTTAATTGGAATGGTATTTGTACATAAATTAAAGGCCTAATACATGCGAACCCCATGAACTTGTATTGAACATGCAATTGCCCCCTTGAACTTTGCAAGCGCTTACGGACCCCCTTCAACTTGCAAAAATGACTCAATGTTACCCCTGAAACTTTAAAAATATAGTCGTTTAACTATGTCTTAGTAAATATTCCGTGAACTTTTCATGCTTGTACCATGTATGAAATGAGAGTATGTCTCTAGGAAAATTTCCTTCTTATACTAGTGTGAGACATAGTTATCGGGATTCAATTTCTTGTGTAAAATGTTTAAAAAGAAAAAGTGTGAAAATACTCAATGAGTGCAAAGAAATTCATAGAATATTTGCACACAAGATGTAATTCTTCTTTTTTTTTTCTTATTTAAAGAAAAATGTAAAATTCAGGGGGAAAATTGCATGGAATAGTTGCTAAGATATAGTTAAACGGCTAAGTTTTCTAAATTTGAGGGGTAACATAAGCCATTTTTACAAGTTCAAGGGGGTTCGTAAGCGCTCGCAAAGTTCAGGGAGAAAATTGTATATTTAATACAAGTTCAGGGGTTCACATATATTAGGCCTAAATTAAATGTTTATTGGACCTAATATGATCCCTTGGCCATGGCGGCATGTTAATGTGTGGAAATTCAAGTGACAATCTCATCCAAAGCGTGTTAGTTACATAGTTGTATATTTTGTTAATTAATTAACGTATGATTCATAATTACGTTATTAGCACCGACATGTTTTCCCTTAATTTAATGAAAGATAAGCAGCAAATCATATTCCTGCCAATCCATTTATATTATAAATTAAAGGAGAGGGATTTTCTTGGTGGGAGGATATTATATACACGCACGATACTTTTTTTTTATGACAAGGAATCCTTATCTGACAAACTACAAGATAAATTTCAAGGGAATTAACCCAGCAACCCACGGCTGGAGCCCCCACTTTAATATGGGCATTTCAAAGAGCTTCAACGCTCTTAGTGCAAGTCCAAATAGAAGTGAGGTCTGTACAGATTGAACTTGAGACCTTGATTGCACTATAACACAATTTTGTCAATAATTCCAACCGATTGTGGGTCACGAAACTTTATTTTTTTCATTGAAATTTTTCTTTTTGTGTTTACGCTACAACTTTTCAATAATTATTAAAAGTTTTTTGTTTCCTTTTTAATATTAAACTCTTAAATAAAATTTACTCAAAATCATTATGTAAACCGCCGATTCAAATATTTTATAAAAATATTGAATTAAAACTTACAATAAAGCAAATTGATTCTTTTTTTTTTCTTTTTTGGTTTTTGTTAAAGCAATGCGAAGCTTGAGTTCCTAACAGAGAATTATGTGCTTGATTTGAGGGCCTTTTCCAAAAAGTGATGCTGGGGGACAACATTGCCATTGAAACAATAGCAATGGTATCTTATTCTTAGGTTTGATGCTCAAGTAAAATTGTAAGAAGCTTTCCTAAAATAATCTTCATCTATATGCATTCTCCAGGCTTTGTGAATCTAAATAAATATAAAGGGAACTAAAAATTAATTTGAAATTATTAAATAGATAAAACTTTCCTTTGAAAGAAGATTTAAAAAATATAGTTAAATACAAATATAATTCACTCAAGGAAAAACTCTTTCGGTAGTGATCACTTGAAGTGGCCAAATTATCAGAATTTACTCCAAGATTAGAAAAGTCTATCAAGCTAAAGTTTAAGTCCAAAATAATGTAACAAAAAAATGTTAAAGTCTATCAAGCTAAAGTTTAAGTCCTAAATAATGTAATAAGCTAAAGTTTAAGTCCAAAATAATGTCTATCAAGCTAAAGTTTAAGTCTAAAATAATGTAACAAAAAAATGTTAAAAAATGTGGCAACATTTTCATGAGAAGGCGGCATTCATAGTAGTACGTAGCATTACTTGACGAGTTTGAACACTTTTCGTCTCTTCTTATTACAAAGTGTTAATCACTTCTAAATTGTAGTATAACCGGTTTCTACTAGTTTTTTATACTATATTTGAACCCTACTAATATTTTTTGACAATTAATTTTATTTTACTCCCACTAAATATTGGACTTTTGGCCTTTAATATTAAAAATAACTCCAATATTAATGGATTACAAGTCCAATGAGTTATACTAATATTCAATTAGTGAAGTTCTGTCTTTCTAATTTAAAATGCAATGCTAACCACTAAATCAACAATTTATTGCAGTTAATCTTTCTCTTTCGTTTTCTTTTCTTTTTTTTTCCCTAATTAATTAATTTATAATGGTAATAAAGTTTTTTTTCCATGGACCTTTTCATATTTTGAAGCCTTATAGATATTATATTAATTTTGTCTAGACCCATTTGTTACTCGGTTTCAAAACTGTATTCCATTTTCCATGCTTCCTACCCACTCTTTTGTCTTGTTGCTACGCACAATTGTTTTGGTTTCACATATAATCAACCTTGCAATGGTCTCAAATGGACAAATCCTATATTGGAAATTGATAATGTTGGAGTGTTCATTATTGTATTCGTGTTTAAGAATGTTCGTTGGATCTACTTATGCAAACACAACGCATCAGAAATATAATTACTTGTATGTCATTTGCTTGACATTGTTATTTTATTAATTCAAGCTTTTGTTTTACAATGATGTCTCCTTTATCAAGATTAACATAGTGTATCGGCATTGTTGACATAAACATCGATTATACGCAAAAATTTTGAGATTAGCAAAGCATTTGAAAGGATAATTTAGATATAAGTCTTGGCTATTTTGACTAATGAACTAATGACATTATGTATCATGTTAGAAAGGTCCTAATCCAATGTTGCACGATTCATTTGGACAGCGAGATAAAAGCTTATTATTTACACAATATATTGAACGTTCAACACTTTTATCTCAACTTTTAAAACGTAACTAATTTTCAAATAATTATAACCATTTGCAAGCCTAATATTGTTAATTTCGTGTCACCACATTATCACCATGTAGATAATTGACTGCTTCCAGCACTAAAGGGTCGAAAGTTCGATTCTTTTACACTACAAGAAAATGCTCGTTTTGCAACGGAACAAATTCATTGCAAAAATTGCGACGAATTCGTTGCGAAAGGGCGTGGAGTGTATGACTTTTCTTGTGACGAAAAGTCTTCCGTCGCAATTTTTGGGACGAATTTGTTGCAAAAAAATTGTGACGAAAGATTTTTTGTCTCAAAAAATTGCCTGCGACAACATTTGCGACGACATGACAGTTTGTCACAAAAAGTTGCGACCGAATGACTGTTCGTAACAAAAAGTTGCTACCAAAAAAAACTTGGTCGCAAAAATGGCAACCAAAATAAGTTCGTTGCAAAATATTGCCACGAATTCGTCACAAAATTTGCTACCAATTCGTCGCAAAACGTCATACATTTATTTTATATTTATAGATTGATTGATTGTAGAATTAAAAACATTCATGCTTTTAATTTCATTAATATGACAAGTTAATTGTTTGTAATGTCATACTTGTTGAAATTTCTACGCAAATTTTGATTCTGTTATTCTAATTATAAAATATTTGACCCCATAATACAAAAATCTATGTTGCTTGAACGTAGCTAATTACTATTGTTATAAAATTACTATTATTTGAATATTAATTTAAAAAATATTAAAATTCAATACATAATTGAATATGCAATGTATATTACTTTATCAATCGGAATATACAAATTATATTACTTGAATACAAATTATAATGAGGACGACGACGATTATGAATGAAATTTTAAATTTTACATAGGTGTTCTAAGGTTATATAATTAATTAATTTTATAATGTAAGGTTAATTAAAATAAAATTAATGTAAGGTTATTAATTAATTTAAAATAGAATTATTGTAAGGTTATTAATTAATTTAAGGTTATTTAAATTAATTTAGAATAAAATATTTTTTAATTAAAATAAAAGAATCAAAACTAGGGTAAAATTTAGAAACAATTAATTTGTTATATTAATTTAAATAAAGAGCTTGAATATTTTTTATGAAACAATTAATTTGTAAATGTACAATTGATATCTACAATTGTTTGCTACGAATCGGTTGCAATTTTTGTGACGAATTCGTCGCAAACCTTAAAAAATTTCCTTTGACATTTTTTAAAATAGAGTTGATTGTTCATTAGAATGTAATGTCCTATGACATCAAATTTTAAATAAAATTAATGTAAGGTTATTAATTAGTTTAAAATAAATTAATGTAATCATTGTGTATATTAAAAAGCTTGATTATTACAATATTTGTCCAATTATTAAAATTTATTTAATTGTTTTCATTGAAAATTGAATTAAAGTTGGAAAGGGGACATTGCGACGAATTGGTCACAACTTTGGGACCAATCAGTCGCAAATGCGACCAATTCTTCACAAAACAATTATTTTTTTAAGGACATTTAAATTTCAAATTAAAATGCTATTAACTTTATTTTCCCACTATATATATATTACAATATTTGTCCAATATATTGAACCAATGTAATATATAAATAAATAAATATTATATATATATACACACAAATTAACACAATTATATTACTTTTTCAATCATATTTTATATATATATACAAATTAAAGGAAAATTCGATTTGATTAATTCTTGCAGACTCCGTTTTTTGGGCGGAAATTTCGAATTTCAATGAATTTTTGAGCGGTTTTTCAGGTAAGAGAATTTTGATTTGCGACCTGCTTTTGCGACCGATTCGTCGCAATGGTTGGGCTTTTAGCCCAATAGATGCTCTCCCTTTCCTCCAACAGACACACTTCACCTTCCCAATTCCTCTAATCCCTAATTCCTCTAACACGCTCTCTCTCTCTCTTCCTATTCAAGTCTCTATTTCGTTGTCGCCGCTCTATCACCGTCGCTCTCTCTCTTTCCCTTCTTTGTGCATTGAATTTGAGCCATAGCTTGAAGAAATTTCCCTTTTTTAAATTTCTTATGTACCGTTAGTGTTGAATGAAGTCTATGTTATACTTTTCTCTTCTTGTTGATGTTATTTTTTGGGATTTAAGATGTAAAGCGAAACATTATTGGTGCAGAAGGAGTTATCTCTTCTTTATTGGACATAAATGATTATCTTAAAGTAGTAGCTCTTTTCTGCAGAGGAAGCGAATGGGCCGGTGGAATCATCTAGTCGTTCGGAAGAAGCACGCTTTTCTTTCATTCAAGGCAGATATGTAGAAGATTTTGAGTTACAAGGTATTATTCAGTTACAAGGAAAATATGATTGGAAATGTACTAGCTATGTTTCTTATTTTAGTTTTATTCATTGCAATTTTATTAGAGAGCGAAGAAGAAGATGGAGTTCTTGCATCAGCAAAAACAACCGAAAAGGCATTGCAATTGCGTGACGGAAACTCTACTTCCTTTATCAAGGGAACAATCAAATTAGGAGCAGAGTATTATGCAACCCGAGCGATTTTGGTGATTATCTTTAATGTTTTCAATCAATGAATGTTGGTTTTAAATTTGGTTGATTGCGTATTGAATCTTGATTGTTGTCTAGTGTTCTTTTAAATTTCAGTGATTTGCAAATAATGATTTGGGTTTGTAATTATTGTGCTTTAAATTTTGACTATTGAATGTTCTAATTTATAACACCAGGAGGAATTTAAGAAAAACATTTACATAGTATTTGGTATAAATGAATGCCATCATATTTTATGGAATTCATTTCCAAATCCAATTTTTGTTGTTTGGTTTGATTTTTTAACAAATCTCAAATGAAGAAATTAGAAATGAAGGAATTGATTTATGAGTAAAATGGTTGATTTGTAAATCCAAGCAAAATTGATCTGAATTGGAAATGAATTCCATGTCTTTCTTTTGCTGGACAGTTTTATCCCTGCTATTTTTTATTATGAACAAAATTGCCCTCTCTCTTTACTTAGTCAGAAACGTTTCCCTCTTCATTTTCCCTCCTCATTTTCACTTTCCCACACAGACAACACTCCAACCCAACTTCTCCTTCCTCTCCAGCATTGCCATCATCCACCGTCGGCCTCACACCTGTCGTCGGCGACTGTCAACATCAAGGTGTGTTATATTTTCTTATGTGAATAAGTTGTGGTTATTGATTCTTTTCTTGGTGATTTTTTTGTTGTCTCAATGGATTGGGTGTTAGTGTGGATGTGGATTATGATGGTGGTGGTATGTGAGAAGGATGAACTGTGTTGTTATTGACAAAATTATCCTCTTCTTCTTTATTTTCTTGTATCTTATGAGTATTTTAGTTTTGTTGTGTTGTGAATTAGGTTTTATTGAATGGGTGAACTGTGCTGTAAATTGTTTTTGTTGAATGGGTGTTTCAGTTTTGTCCTGAGAAACCACTTCTCATGGCCGTGACATGTTCAGCCACGAAACAGATTTATGTCACGGTCATGACATTCGACTTGTCACGACCGTGACGTACAAAGAGAGGAGGTCACGACTGTGAGAAACCACTTCTCACGGCCGTGACGTGCAAACACAAGTTACAGATTTTTGTCACGGTCGTGACACTTACTTTCTCACTACCGTGACATCCTTGTAGCTTGAGATTGCATCCAAAATCCATCCGAAATTGTTGGAATTCACACCAAACCTATGGCACGTCTTTCCTTGGTCAAAATGACAGATTTTGCATTGGTTTTTCATGACACACTTGCCTTGCTTGATTTTCACATGTCTTTGTTTTTGTACGACATCAATTGGCATATATGGTCTTTATTTTAGGAGTGTTAACTTTTATTTATTGGCAACTCTTTCCCTCACTCGCCATTTGAGCCATCAGAAATTGGTGAAGATAATGTCTTACCGACATCAATAGAGCATAGGCCAACTTCAAAGCCTAATAAGAAGAGAAAAGCTTCGATTTCGATTGCTTCTATCGGCGAGGCAGCAAAACAAGTGAATTCTGTAATGAAAGAAATTGCAAATGCTATTAAACTTACATGTGTGCATGTCTACTCTTTATCGAAAATTGCAATAGAATTAAAAAGGTTGGGTCTTCAAAAGTGGGAGATAGTGGATGCAGTTGACTTCTTGAAAGATAATGAGCATTTAATTGATAGATTTTTTTTGCATATGATGATGATATCAAGTTGTCGTGGTTGAAAAGGAAGATGGGACTCGATGGATGAACATCATCATCACTAATCTTCTAGGTGTGGTTTTGCTTATTTTGTGGAATTGATTATTCCTGCAGCTTTTTGAAAGTATTTTGTGAAATTATGGTGTAGATATTAGTTAGTCTATAACTGTGACTTGAGTTGAGGAAAGGCACTAAAAGGACTTATTTGTTTTGTTGTATTGTTGTAGTTATAGAATCTGAAAATAGGAAGAAATAGAAGATAGTAAGAACTGTGAATTTCCCTCTGCAAACATTTTGTGTTAACTTTGAGTGAAAAGGATGGCAATGTTACTATGTTAAGACAGCTTTTAGAAATTATATGATGTAGATTCATTTGAGTTACTTGATGCTTTTTCTTTTAGATACGATCATATATCCATATAAAGGCTGGTTAGATTTCATATAGTCATGTAATGTTGTATATTGAGGAATAAAATAGTAGACAGGTTTATCCTTGACTGCTGTTAACCAAGCAACATTGCGAATTATACTCATCAGGTTAGTAATTTTATGGTATTTTTTATTAAAAAAATCAATGATCATCGAAGCTATGTGTTTGGCTTCCAACAATCAATGTGGAATAATGTTTACTTTTCCAATTTCCTTTCAAAGTTTCATATAGCCAAATATGGAGTTAATTTCATATATGATACTTTAATTTTATAAAATATAAA
>CAODLS012622407.1:0-19503 GCA_948243855.1 Flueggea neowawraea
AAGAAATCGAAAACCACCATCATGGTCGCGTGATTACGTGATGGGATAATTATAGCACATGATTGGAAGGGAATTTTGATTTATATTCTGTTGAGTTTTTATTTGTATTTGGGATATAAATATGAGTTGTACTTTGGAGGAAGGCAATGAATGAAACGTCTTTACTCTCCTCTTTGTTCCTCTTCTCTCTTTTTCCCAAACTCTTCTTCCTCTCTCTTCCCTGCTCTTTCTTAATCTGCAGAGTAAACCCCGACTCACAGGGTCCCCTAACATATGTCCTCACAACTATTTAGGACGCCAGGAATCTACATGGAGATACAACCTTAGGTCAGATTGTGTCTCAAAGCACTTCCGTACTACTTATTAAGTAATTCGAACTTAAATTTTTTCGAGACCGTAAGCACAAAATCACCTTCACATTACGTGATAGAAGGAGAGAGAGGAAGGGGACTAATGGCTTGTACCATGCCGTATGTCGGATGGAGTGAGCCTACTGTCACTGTTATGAGTTTCAGGACAGTGAATGAAGCAAATAAAAGCTTCGTGTGTAATGTATAAACAAAACTACTTGTGATGTTGCTCCATACGTATAAATACACCCATTTCAGAGCACTGTCTATTTCAATGAGCTGTTTGGTTTCTTCGTTATCTCTGAAGATCCTAAAAGAAGAGACATAAAAACATATGCAGTCGTGGCCGCCTTCTTCTGCATAGAATACTTGTCACTTCTTCTACAGATGTCGTTTAATTGATCTAACGCAAAAACCTACACTGTTCTCTTGTCGTTCCCCTTGCACGATTTTGGACGATGGTTATCACGTCCTATTCGACATTACGAGAAAGAAAATTTTACGTATATATTAATGAGTTATTTTCAACTGTATAAATGATTCTTCGTTGATACTTGCTACACAATACAATAATTAAGCAAACAAATTAAAACGTATATGCATGTTATAGCTCATATTGTAAACACATCAGAAATTTTATTGCTCAAATAAAGATTAATTTTGTTAAAAAATAAAATTATTATTTAAGGATTCATACAAAATGTTTTCAAAAATAGAAAAAAAATATCATTCACTACATATAAATACAACATGTATATTCGAACATATACAACATGTATACGAAACAAATAACTCGAAACTTTTACATGATGGGGATTTTTCGTTAAAATAAACTAAAAAAGTGGCATATAGTATAAATTCCTTAATAATTCAATTATTGAAAAAATACATGGTAAAAGTGGTTATATTTATAAAAATCTCATTTCAATTATTTTAGAATTTTTCATTTGGTAAATGCGGTTTTATTTTATTTTATTATATGTATTTGTTCTATTTTATGGTATGTCGGATATATATAAAAAAAAAAAGTTAAAACGGTAATTTCTTCAATTATTTTTAGTTTTTTGTGGTGCTATGTGTAAGAACATAAGGGTCAAATACATATTTAACGAGACCACAAAAGGAAATTATGGAATTACGTATCAAAATATTGAAATTTTGGCAAGATATCAAAAATTCAATCGTGTCTAACAACAATTATAAATTACAAACACACGCACCACCAGCTAAAAAGGCGCTAAAGAGAGCACTCCGCAAACAACTCAAAACGGAAATAAAATCTCTCTGTCTCTATCTCCTCCCTCTCTACTATACATCGCAAGTCAACTTATATCTTTGTCGATCTAAATATAGAAGATCTCTAGATATTTTCTAAATATTTCAAATGGCAAAAACAATAAGCTTTCATCGGGAACACAAAAGCTCTGATTCAGATTGCAAACTAAATCGTAGAACACCAATTTACAGCTTCAAATGTTAGTTTATTACATATCTCATGTAATGGTTTATAGTATGTTTATAACTTATCTAGAAAGTTGTTTAAAGTTGTTAAAATAGTTTGAGACATCTTTACACTATGTTTAATTAGAATTATATATAACTAATTTATAATTTGTATATCTTTTACATGAATGGAGAACATACAAGTATTGGTTAATGGGATGATAGCTTCAAATATTCAAAATACAAGATCATAGGGTTAATACTCAGTAACGATTGCAATTATGAATTGCTAACTGAATAGATATATACAACTTATAAACAACATGTATACAACGTATATACATTATATATACAACAAATAAACAAACTATATACAATATATAAACAACATGTATGCATATACATTAAATATACAACAAATAAACAACCTATATTCAACATATAAACATGTATACATCATATATACATTATTTATACAACAAATAAACAATAGATATACAACATGTAAACAATATATATACAACATATATACATTATATATACAACAAATAAATAACATATAGATAACATATAAATAGCATATAGACAACATATAAACAATAGATATACAACATATAAACAATATTTGTATAACATATATACATTATATATACAATATATAAACAAAATGTACACAATATATATACATTATATACACAACAAATAAACAACATATGACAACATATAAACAATAGATATACAACATATATACAATATATATACATTATATATACAACAAATAAACAATATATAGACAACATATAAACAACATGTATACAACATATATACATTATATATACAACCAATAAACAACATATAGATAACATATAAATAATAGATATACAACATATAAATAACATTTATATAATATATACACATTATTTATACAACATATCAACATCATATCTACAACAAATATACATTATACATACAACATATATAAAACTATAAAAAATAGAAACGATACCGTTTTGTTACAAAAGTAAATAGATAATATCTGACCAACGGGTCGTGTATCATAAAAGCTCATAATGTGAGATTGAAATATCAAAAAGTAAAACTCTAAATAAGTAAAAAGAAAATCTGTAAATACAATAAGTGGGTCGTACAGAACAAATAACATAATTTGGATGATGTTGATTGTGTAATTACCACATAACATAATATGTATGTAGCTAACACACTCGACCGAGCAACCAAGTGGAGCACCAATGTTGAAGTTGAGGTCCAAACCCAAATCTCATAGTCCAAACTAGAATTGGGCTTTCGTCTCTCTAATTTGGAGGAAATTGCACAAAAATGCATTTTTTAGGATAATTACCCTGTCAATTATATGTACTTTTTATCAGGGGACGGACAGCGAATTTGTGTTTTTTTCTAAACGACATCCTTACCTTTTCATACGAAGATTTTTAATGCTCCGTAATCATTTTATTTTTTGTCAGATTTTTAGTCTCTTTTTTTTTCCTCTCGCCTTTATCATTCTCTATACTCTCTCTAGTCTCTCCTCCCTTTTCCCTCTCTCTCTCTATTGAAATTTCTCTCTCTCACTCCTCCTTCACTCTCTGCTCTGCCTAGCTCTCTCTCCTTAGCAACTGTTTTCTTTTCACTCCTCTCTCTCATGTCCGATGCTTCATCCTCCTCTCTCTCAGTCGCTCGACGCCTCCCTTCTCTCATGTCCGATGCCTCCCTTTCGTCCGACGCCTCCTCTGATGTTCCAGTTCTGTGTTTTTATGTTGCAGTCTCATGTGCGATGCTTTAGTTCTTGTCTCAGTGCCTCTTCCCATTCTTGCTTTGTTGTTTGTTGCAGATCTACTTTCTTCCTTAGTGTTTTGAGGAGATTTGCTCTAATTTTGTGTTGTAATGTTTTTTAATTGAAGGTTTTTAAAAAGTTTATTTTAAGTTTATTTTAAATTTTTATTTTGTTTAAAAGGTTTATTTTAGGTTTTAAAAGGTTTAATTAAAGATCTTTAGAAGGTTTATTTTGTTTAAGTGGTTTATTTTAGGCTTATTTTGAGTTTATTTTAGGTTTTAAAATATTTAGTTAAAGATTTTAGAAGTTTTATTTTAGGTTTATTTTAAGTTTATTTTAGTTTTTAAAAGGTTTAATTAAAGATCTTTAGAAGGTTTATTTTAGGTTTATTTTGAGTTTATTTTAGGTTTTAAAAAATTTAGTTAAAGATTTTAAAAATTTATTTTAGGTTTATTTTAAATTTATTTTTCTAATTTTATTTTGTTTAAAAGGTTTATTTCAAGTTTATTTTAGGTTTTAAAGGTTTATTAAGATTAAAAATATATAAAAAAAGGAAATTGAAAATGAAAAAATGAAAAAATAAAGATAATTAATTAGTAAAATAATGTGAAATAAATTGAAAAAAAAAAATAGAAAAGGCCAAAAAAAAATACAATGACTGAATTATAAAATAAATTTAAAATAATGTATAGGTTTATTTAAGATTTTAAAAAATATATTTTAAGTTTATTTTTTATTTTATAATTTATTTATGGTTTATTTCTTATTAAATAAAAAAATTAATAAAATTTTGGTTTCCGCATGAAATGATGTTTTCTGAACGGAATCATACCAGAAATGATGAAATGCGTACAAAAAGATAAAGATGTACATTAATTAAAAGTACCCGCCATTTTTTTTGAAACATTAATTAAAAGTACCCTCTCAATTTTTAATTTTAACATTTAATGGATAAATAATTATGTTACTATTTAGATAATAAATATAGATTAATTTTTTATTTTTTAGATAATAAATTTATGTTTTTTCTTCTTCACTTTTATTCGGTATTAATTATTAGGAGATGCAACTTCCATTTTTTAGATTATTGAATCTATCCACGTTTTGCATTCTTTTTGACGTTTTTCAAAATTTGTTTCAATATTTCATACTCATATTTTTATCTTGGTATCTAATGTAATTTCGATCTAGTTTTAAAGAAGTTTCAATCTATAAAAAAAATATTACAATTTATAACTCAATATGAACAATGATAGTTTCAAATAAGATTCAAAGCATTACATCTATGAAACCTTTAATTATTTGTATAATATCATGATGTATTTAAATGATATAGCAAAATTGAGTTTCAATTGAGTTTCAGATAGAATTTAAAATTTTATGCGTATGAATTTCAATTGAGTTTTTATAGAGTTTCAATTGAGTATCATAATGTATTTAGAATTTTCGCTTTCCCTATTTATTATGAGATGCAACCCCTATTTTTTAGGTCATTGAAACGATCTACGTTTTGCATTCTTTTTGTCAATTTTCTGAAAAATTTTTAATATTTCATATGCATATTTTTATCTTGACATCTAATGTACGTAGTTTCAATCTAGTTTCAAAGAAATTTCAATTTATAAAAAAAAAAAGCATTACAATTTTCAACCTAATATGAATAATGATAGTTTTAATCTAGTTTTAAAGAAGTTTCAAATAAGATTCAAAGTATTACGTCCATGAAACCCAATAAATCCCTCAACTGAGCCTCTAGCTCCTTCAACTCTGTTGTGCCATCCGATACGGTGGAATCGATATCGGATCGGTGTCAGGCTGTACCTAAATGACGAACTCAATCTCGCACTCAGGCGGAAGTCCCGGTAACTCTTCGGAAAATACATCGGAGAACTCTCGTACCGTAGGTACGTCCTCCAAACTCAACTCCGAACTATGTGGCTCGGTGAATACAAAAGCCAAGTACGCCTCACAACCACGAAGAATCATCCACTCGACTCTAACAGCTGATACATACCCTCGCACAACACTGTTGCGCTCACCCTGATAGAAAAAATGACTCTGACCAGGAGGTCGAAAACATATCCACTTCGCGAAACAATCCAAAGTGGCATGCCAAGTTGAAAGCCAATCCATGCCGAGTATTACATCAAACTCCCTCATACCCAATACTGCAAGATCGGCAGTCAACTCGTGCTCTTCAAAGGCAATCACACAGTCCCAAACCTCAGAGTCAACCACAATCTTGTTACCCAAGGGTGATGAAACCTCAAGTAATCTGGCTAATGGATGCACTACTAATCCATTATGCTCAACAAAATATGGCGTGATGAATGAGTGAGATGCATGAGAATTAGATAGAACATAAGCAGAAACACTGTGGCATTGGAGGTCTGCGCCTCCTGGCGAGTCAAATGATAAACTCGGACTTGTCCACCGGTAGCAGAACTACTCGGTCCAGCATGTCCATGGCCATTTCCTTGCCCAACCTGGCTACGGGCTCCTGAACCTGCAATGCCTCTACCTGTGCTTCTGTCAGCACCAGTACTAGCAGCGCCCGAACCTCCCGCTACCGATTGCACTGACTGTGAACCCGAACCATGCTTCAGAGGACATTCAGCAACCTTGTATCCAGGCTGCCTGCAATGAAAACAAAGACCTACAGCCTTGTGGCAAGTACATAGGTGTCTCCTCCCACAGGTCTCATAAGGTGCATACAAGCATCTTGTGCTCTGTCCTTTGATACGCCCAGCTGGCTGTGCCACACTGCTGCTCTGGGAATCCTGACCCTTCCTCTGACTCCAAACAAAATGTATGTGTCTCTGATTAGACTGGTTGCTATGACCACGACCCTACTGGCCTCCCGACACACCCTCCGTCTTTGCCATCTTGGGCTCATTTGGTTGTCTCTCGTCTTGGTACTCTATACTCCTTGCAGCATCAGAAATCTGCAATATGGTAGACAACTTTTGAGTCACTACTACCCTCTTAATCTTGAGTGACAACTCGTTCAAGAACTTCCTTGCTAATGCCTCCTCACTACGGGCCTCTACAGGTGCATACCTGCTCAACTCCCGGAACCTATCCTCATACTCAGTCACGGACATACCCGGCTTCTGATGGAACTCGCTGAACTGGTTTGCCCTCCTATCCTTCTCACTCGGAGGAAGAACAGACAAAGTGAGCTCAAACTTGAACTCCTCCCAAGAAAATACTCTGCGAGATCTCTGATCTTGCGACCATCTGGAGGCTTGGACATCCAACAGAAATGAGGTCAATCTAACCCTCACAGTGTCATCAGTGAGGTTCATAACTTCAAAGCACTGCTCTACTGTGAATGTGAAATCCTGAGGATCCTCTCCCAACTTGTCCAAAAATCTAGGCGGAGAAAGCTTCATAAATAAGAAATAAACCATAAATAAATTATAAAATAGGTGTAGGCCTCAGCGTCAGACTGCGGTGCTATAATAGGTGTAGAGCTATCTCCGGTGGAGATGGAGGAACAGATGGTGTTGCGGCCATTGGTGGAACTGGATGACCTCCAGTTGTCTGACCAGCCAAAATAGCCTCAACTCTAACCAGAACCTGCGTGAATCGCTCAAAGACATCCATCGGACCTGCAGGTGGTGGCTGTGGTCCTAGTGCCGCAACCTCTGGCACACTAGTCGCATCATGATGATCGACAACTGATTGAGCGACGACCTCTACTGGAACGCGCCTAAGCCTCCCACGGCCTCTATCTCGTAGAGAATCCATATATACTATCAAACAATAATCGCATATGCGAGTGTCAATATGCATGTAAACGCCACAGTACTAGAACGAATGTCTAAGGATATACAAAGGCAAATCAGACAGACTCAATCAAAGATATCTATGCTCCACATTGACCCCAGACTATACAATAAACCTAATGCTCTGATACCACCATTGTCACGACCCATTTTTGGGACTGTGAACCATCTATGGGAGCCCGACTCATCTCGCATAAGCCTCAAAGATACAGAAACTATGAGCCCATATATTTAAATCATTTTAATAACATTGTTTTCGAGAAAATCATATATATATATATGATTATAAAATATAACAAAAATCAATACAAGCGATAAATCGCAAATATAATACCCCCAAAATAAAATCTCAAAACAGCAGACTCCAAAACCCAACAATATCTCGATGCGGAGCTCTAAGACAATGAAGTAGCCCGGCCAAGAGGGACCTACTAACAAAAAATATCGGGCCTCACTGGGCAAAGATACTAAAAGTTGCCAAGTCTAATCAACCTATAAAATGGAAACAAGACAAAACACAAAAACAAAGGGGTCAAACCCAGTAAGTGAGGGACTACAATCTAGATTGCCTCATACGTGCCTCACAAAGATGTCAGGTTAGGACAAATCAAGGATTTGTGAATTGTCCCAACCATTGAACCTCTCAATTGGACGAGAAGGAGAGTTTAATAGCTCTCCATTGAACCACCAATGAAGATGCTCGTTGGAGAAACATATGAAAGGGTGAATTCATTAGCTGGAAGTGTTACTAAATTACGTAAATGTCCATGACAAGTAGACTTGTTGCCGATTCTAGAACCGACGGTTCTGATTTCTGGAATGAAGGAACCAGAACTAAACCGTGGTTTCCACGGTTTAGTTTGGTTTCGGTTTCAATTTTGACTGGCTTTGATCGGTTCAACCGCCAATTCTGGTTCGGTTCAATTTCCTCTTTATTTTTTTGAAATTTTGTTTTTAACCCTCTATTTTATCCTGTCAATTATTTTTACGGTTTGTAAATTTTAGTATATTGAATAATTAACTATAGTACTAATATTAGTAATATATTGTATTCCATTTTTTTAATAATTTTTAAATAAATTAAATATTCTACTAGTAATTACATCACATAATTTTAAACAAAATAAAAAAAATACTAGGAACTTTATTAAAATGAGTTTTAAAAATATCGGAACTAAAAAATATTTCTTCTGCTCCTCCCTCATCTCCTTGGGTTGGAATTGGTTGAGTTTGACTCTCTTGAGTTCCAATATTTTCAATTTCAAACTTTCAAAATTTCTATTTCCACCAAATTTTTCCATTGATGCAAATATTAATTAAATGTAATGCAATAACAAAATAATTAAATTAAACTATAGTAAAAAATTGGAAGGAATTTGAAAAAATGTAATTGCAAAAAATAATTTAGAGAAATATAGAAAACGTAATTGCAATAATAAAATATATAAATAATTAATAAAAGTAATTTAGAGCAAAATGAATTTTGAAAGAGTGAGAGAATATATAAGAGATTGAGAGAGAATGAATGGTGTAAAATTGGTAGGATTAGAGTATTTATAGAGTTGAAAAAAAAAACAAAAAAATGGAAATGGCGGTTTGAACCATCGGTTGAATTGCCGGTTCCACGGTTTTTGGAGAGGTCGAACCGAAACCTCAACCGTAACCCTCCGGTTTTGATCTGCCGATTCTGGTTCTTGTTTTGACAGGTTAGGTTTCGGTTCGATTCGCTGGTTCTGATTTGAAAATAACGTGTCTAATGACAAGTATTTTCCTATAATTATATTTATTTTACTGAAATTTAATTGTGATACATAATTTTTTTTAAAGGATTATACAGATTAATTTTGATGAAAGTTTATGGGCCAGTCCTATTAGTAGTCTATGAGTATTCGCAAATAGGGATCATACTTTGAAGTCTCTGTTCTTATTTAATTGAGATTGAAACTTGTTAATGAATATCAATTCCAGAGTCACAAGTCAAATCTGGACTGTACATGGTCCAACATTAGGATATGCAAGTGGGTCTGTTTGCACTTTTCAGACAACGAAGTCTTAATTCGATTCGTATATTCATGTGCAAGAGCAGGAGCTTTACTGTACATACAAGTTGGATTTACAGTGGCATTTTGGGTGTGTTTTATTTGAAACTGACTTCGATTGATACACTCCATTATATATTATGGAATACATGTAAGAATGCTACACTGCATGGGCAATTTTTATGGAGGCTGCTTCCGTTTCACAGCTTTGGCCCGATCCAACTCTTAAAATGACAAATGTCACATATTGGCTTGGTTTGGTTCTTCGTGAACGCTCTAAAATTGGACAAATGTGATACAAGACAAATTAAGCTGAATTATTTAAATTCTCTACAGCTAATCCACCATTGATGGATCTGAATGTGGTTGATATGAACTCTACTGGGTAATGATTGAACAAAGATAAAAAAGAACTCTACTGGGTAATCGATGTTACTGTTGAAAGAAGACATCAATGGTGATTCGTTACATTTCTGGTTGTGAATATACGAGGTAGGACGAATTAATGTGTGTAAGGATTTTTTTTCGAACATTACTCCAATCTAACATGTCATAAACTATTCGTATCAACATATGAAAAGGTAAAAACATCAACTTGCCACATTAATTTTTAAAAATTATGCTAAAAATTACAAAAACAAATGCAAACATCATGTTAAAAATGTTAATAAGTAAAAAAAAAAAACATAGTGATTTAATTTATTACACACATTGGCAAATTTTATGTCAGTGCCAAAAATGAAAATGGAAGAAGATGGCGACAGTTATATGGGCGTCTGTTGTTGTGGCATGCCTCCACATGGACCTACTCCAATAGTTAGATAGCACCAGAGGTCCAGAAACAACAAAAACAGGCAGTCGGCAATCCCTAGCTGGACCAACCTGTCCGACTAGGCTTCTTTCGCTTCTGTCCCACAACTGGGCAAATCTCAATGATATTACAAAATATTATTATCACGTTTTAACTTTATAGTGTGTGGTAACCAAAACATTTGTAAAGGAAATTCCAACTCTTATACCGACACAATTAAATGCTCTGTACCCTTAAGTTTACGTATACGTTAAATTTGGTCATTGTTTTTCAATTTTTAATCTTACGTACCTTAAGTTTCACTCCAAAATAAATAAAAACTGTCATCTATTCTTCATTTTAGTCTTTTTTTGACTTTTTTCACTCAGACTTATTTTTTTTCATAATTTATTTGTTTTATTTTTAATTTTTTTAGTTCTTTTAATATGTTGTCTTTTTTGTTATTTTTTCAATATCAACACTAATTGAAAACCAAAAAAAATGAAAACTAAAGTGAAAGTCAATCTACATTTTAAAAAATTTATTTTTTACAATATAATCATAATTTTGATGAAAAATTTTTTCATTATTTTTTGTCCCTTTTTTTTTGTTCTCCTCATTTAGTCCTTTTTTAACATTTTCTCACTTTGATTAAGCTTTTTTTCAAATCTAAATTGTTTCATTTTATTTTATTTTCATCTTGTTTTTCTGCCCATTTTTTTTTTATAAATTATTTGATTTTTTTAGTTCTAAATTATTCTATCAATATATTTAATCAATTTTTTTTTTATTTCTTAAATATCTCATAAAATAGACTAATTGAAAAACCAAATAAAAAAACAAAACTAAAAAACAATCTATATTTTAAAAAAGTAAAAATTATTCATTTTTTATCCTTTTCTGATTTTTTTTTTTCAATTTACTCTACATTCTTTTTCTAGTTAGTTTTCTTTCTTCTCCCACATTTCCATTTTAAGTTTTTTTTCTTAATTTTTTAATCTTAATAAAAATTAAATAATTTTTTTTAAAATTCAGTTTTAAATTTGCTTTTTAATTATTCGTTTTTTGTCTTTATTTATATTTAAAAAATAAAATCTTTTAAAAACTTTAAAAACTAAAAAACAAAATTACATAATAGTTTTCAAAACCTTTTAAAAACTAAAAATGCTTTTAAAAAACTTAAATAAATCTTTTAAAATATTTAAAAAAATAAAATTAAAATAAGCCTTTCAAATAAAATAAAATAAAAACTTAAATAAACCTTTTAAAATCATTCAATAATTTTTTTTA
Source organism: Flueggea neowawraea (assembly GCA_948243855.1). Lineage (NCBI taxonomy): Eukaryota > Viridiplantae > Streptophyta > Magnoliopsida > Malpighiales > Phyllanthaceae > Flueggea > Flueggea neowawraea. The sequence continues at coordinate 11,496 of CAODLS012622407.1, forward strand.
AAATCTATACAATAAACCTAAAATAAACACAAAATAATCCTAAAATAATCTTAAAATAAATCTAAAATAAAACCTAACATAAAGTAAAATAAACATAAAATAAACCTAAAATAAAATCTAAAATAAGCATAAAATAAAATTCAAATAAACCTAATATAAATGTAAAATAAACTTAAAATAAAATTTCAAATAAAACTAAAATAAAAGTCAAATAAACCTAATATAAATATAAAATAAACTTCAAATAAACCTTTTAAATAAAATAAACTTCTTAAAATCCTTAAATAAATTCTTTTTAAATCTGTAAAATAAACCTAAAATAAACCCAAAATAAAAGTAAATAAACTTAAAGTTAACCTAAAATAATATTTCTAATAAACCTAAAATAAACTTCAAATAAACCTAATATAAACATAAAATAAACCTACGGATCCGTACGGGAATTATTAATAAAAAATAAACCATAAATAAACCTTAAGTAGAAAAAATCAACTTAAAATAAATGCTTTTATAGTCTTAAATAAACCTTAAATATACATCAATTTTATACCTTTTTTTACAATTCATCCATTGTATTTTATTTTTCATTTTTTTTGGCCTTTTGTCAGTTTTTTTACAATTCATTCCAGATTTTTTTCTACTTAGTTATCTTTCTTTTCCATTCTTCCATTTTAAGTTTTTTTAAATTTTTTTAACTTGAATAAACCTTTAATAAAATTTTTAAAATCCATAAATAAAAAACCTTAAATAAATATTTTTAAAATATTTTAAAAAATAAAATTAAAATAATCTTTATAGAATTCCTAAATAAATCTTTTTAAACCTAAAATAAACCTTTAAAATGAAATAAACCTAAAGAATAAACTTAAAATAAATCTTTTAGCATCCTTAAATAAACCTTTAAAACCTAAATTAAACTTAAAATAAACTTGAAATAAACTTTTAAAATAAAATAAAATTAAAAAATAAACTTAAAATCAAATTTTTAGAATCCTTAATTAAACCTTATAAAACCTAAAATGAACTTAAAATAAACCTGAAAAAAAACCTTTTAAATAAAATAAAGAAAAAAATAAACTTAAAATAACCCAAAATAAACCTTACAAAATCCTTAAAAAAACTTGTTAAACCTAAAATAAACTTAAAATAAGCATTTTAAAATCCTTAAATTTTTTTGATCAAACATAGTACAACTTAAAAAAAAAACTTAAAATAAACTTCTAAAAAATATTTAATTAAAAATATATGTTTAATATATTTTTTTAAAAAAAAAAAAGCAAAACCCTAGCGAACAGCAAATAACCGCCATCCACCACAAAAAATAAAACTGAAACCCTAGCAAACAAATAAACAAGCTGCCACCATTTTCACAAATAAACTATTTTTTCACATCTATTTTTTTATTTTACTTTATTTTCATCTTTCTTTTCCAATGTTTTAATTTTATAAATTATTTGATTTATTTTTAGTTTTAAATAATTCTATTAGATTTTTTAATCAACTTGTCTTTTTAATTATTTTTTAATATCTAAGCAAAAAAAACTAATCAAAAACCAAATAAAAAATAGAAACTAAACTAAAAATCAATTTATATTTTAAAAACATAAAAATATTTTAAAACCTTTAAAAGCTAAACACAAAGTTTCTAATTTCAATTTTGGAACTTATTTCATGATAAACACCTATCCAATATATAGAAGTGTCAATAAAGAAATTTATAATTTATTTTAATTGGTCTCACAAAGGAGAGATCAATCTCCATAATTATCGAAGATCTTCAATTCAACCTTTCAACTACAACCTAATTATCTCTATATCACATTTGTGAGCATTTAACGCGGTAGAGTAAAGCAATTAATGGTTAAATGAGCAATAAAAGACTTCAAACTAACATATAATTGGTAGAGATCAACTTAATTATTATGAAAAAAATACCATGCTTTCTATATATTCTTTTATCATGCAATATGGGTGCAACTCACTTTAACCAACCAATAGACAATATTATTTTAATTTTAAAAAACACCAAAAGAACTACACAGTAAAAAATTAATTAAATTTGTTATATATATTAATCAAATAAAGAGATTAGTTGGGAGCCATGACATCCATTTCTTCTAATAAAGAAAGTAATGAAAAAGAAAACAAAGATAGTTGGAAGAAGTCACCAAAGTAAAGTGACAACGCAGCATGGAAAGCTCCATATGAAATGTTTATGTTTAATGTTGCCGTACGGGGAAAAAAAATGCAAATTGGTCATACGATATCGAATGTTAACTCTTCAAAAGAGTTGGACTCTTTTAGTAAATTAAATAATTTAAATTTAAATTAAATAATTTTAGTAATAATTAAATAATAATTATAATTATTTAATTTATTATAAAATTAAATAATTGAAAATTAAATTAAATAACAATATTTAAAATTAAGTAATTTTTAAAGTTATAATTAAGTAAACACTCCCTCAAATTAAATAGTTAAGATTGAAATTAAATAACTTAAATTCTCGATGTGAATTCTTTTTAAGAATCCATAGTATCATCATTTTTTTTCTCTCGTAATTAAAAAAGTAAAAACAGGAGATAGCGTAATTATCCCCCAACAACTTGATTTTACAGCCCCCTTCTCCAAGTCTATAATTTTTGTGGTTCACCTATTAAACGTATTTCAATTTGTTTATTTGGGAAATTGCATTGTGCAGAATTTAGGGGTCCATTTAGATGGCACCTTTGAAACGAAAGAAACGACTGTACGTATTGTCTTTTCTTAAATATTCGCGATCAACAGAAAAGTTATGGATGCAGACTTTTTTCTTTTTCTTCCCCAAAACTTCTATTTGGCATACTTTACGCCAAAAAGAACCCGCAAAAAAAATAAATGATCAGTTACCCAAAATCATAACTGCACGAGAGGAGAAAGTAAAACTGGAAATAATTTTTACCTATTGAATTTTATGACCATAATCCAAAATCTTGATTAGTGGAATGTATGTACTGTATGTTCTTTTGTCAGGTTACAACTTTGATCACTCCAGTCCTCAATCATTATTGCACGAAAATTTGTTCAGTACTTATCTTCTGTACATGCTAAGCACAAGACAGCATATATCATATTTATCTGGCCATAAAAGCATATCGTATAAGGTAATACTACACAAATTTGACTGCCAAGAAAATAGTAGTTATTCTGCAAGCTTCCATTTGGGAATGGATTGCAACATTATTTATGTATGTCAACATCAATTATTAGGCTTTGCCGCCAATGGGATCGGTCCCAATCATATTTGGTGTGCACCAACATTGTTTTTTAATGAATGGATGATTTTTATTTTTTGGGTACAGGAGAATCCACAATGGACGGCTAGAATTTGATGGATTAGTTATAATTGGCAGGTTATGAATCTGCTATCCTGTATATGTTTAAGTTTTTAAAATCTAATATTTTAGATAAAAAAAATGGCAGCTTAGATTGAGGAACATCTCTGGAATCAGATTAGGTGTTGGTGGTTTTGATTTTGTGTTTTTATCTTGTAATTAATGTAGGTTCAAACTTTATGCAAAATGGAAACACTATGATTAGATGTTAAATAGTAACACTACTATATAGGAAAGCTGCTCTCAGCAAATGAAAGTTAAGACCTTTTGGTTTGCTTCTTTTACTTTTGTTCGCAGTTCGCATTAAACTACTTGCTGGTTTGTGGTTACTTAGCTAATCAGCAAAGGTGTGAAAAAAGACTACTTGCTGGTTTGTGCTTACTTAGCTAATCAGCAAAGGTGTGAAAAAAGAGATCCATAATGCAAGGATTCATAGTTTACTAGTCAATTACTTTTCTGAAATGATCCATCGGTCTGATTTTTTCTTTTTAGCCTTTTCAACCAATAGTGGTAGATTTATTGTTTAAATAACGTTTAATTTCGAAAATTTGCCTTCAGAATATTGATTAAATTCAGAAATATATACTTTTAAGATGACATTGAAAGAGAAAAACATTAGATAATCAAAGATTGAACTGACATAAATTAATAGTTTTATACGTGTTAATATTAATTAAACCAAAAGGAAACATAAAATTAAATTAACAAGTGAATTGTTTAATGAGGAGATCGGAATCAGAATCCAAGGCATTGAGTTGTGACATTTGTAACAGCGGACCACATTAAAAGGTTGAAATGTCCATGGCGAAGGATGATCATTGATCAGGAACTGAAGTTGCAAGGCAAGATGGCCAAAGATGAATGGTCCAACTCCAACAAGACAGCACTGAGTGACCAATAATCAAAAAGCCTTCCATGTGAACAAAGTGGTGTGAAGCTAACGTTGGAAATATAAATCTTACACAAAATTTTGGTGGCAGCAACAGGGAAAACGTTGTGTTTTACGTCATGATTCTTTTTCCTTTCTTTCTTTCTTTTTACTTTTTTACAAATATAAATCTTCTACAAAGTGGTGGTGAAAACACTAGAGAAATGTGATCATATGAGCCTTCTCTGTCATGACATATTTAAAGAATTATAATTAAGTTTAATGACATAGAATAGTCAAAGAGTTATACTCAAATTTGATGAGAATTAAATTAACCTCATTGTTGTAGCACCGAAAAGACAAAATGGCAAAATCACAGTCAAAATGTGACTATACTTATTTCATGTGATGCGTACACATTAGTAAATATTTCTTCTTCTAAGGTTATCTCCAATCACAAATAATAAAATGCAACAGCTACAATAAAAGTCTCTCGAACCATCAACTCTATTTTTAACATCGAATTAAATATTTTAAATATATTTCTCTTCACCAGAGGCAGAGCCAACCCCCACTGGCCACCGGATACTCCATATTCCCTTCCTTGTCTGCCCCTACTCGGACCTTGGGTCGTCCCCTTATACCCATACTCTTCTCATCAAACTTTAGCTTTCGTAAGTCACTTTAGAAGAGAGTTTAAAGACAACAGACACAGTGGCTATAAGATTTAGTGACGATGGCAAATAAGTCAAGAAATGGAACAAAATAAGTCATTTATGCTATGTAGATTACATCCTCTTGGAACAATGGTGTCTTTGTGAACAGTACTGCTTTTGGTATGGAATAGTAATGCTCCTGTTGTTCCTATTCTACTTGTTCTTGGAATACTTTATGGTCCATGGGTGGTGATGTTGATGGTGGAGCTTCAACAATTGTATAGTCTGATTTCATGGACACACTCGACTCCTGTTGGTGAGTGACAAAGGCAAAGACGTTGGCTTTACCTGTTGGTGAAGATAGCTTATTTACCTCTGCATGTAAAAAAGAAGAAAAAAGAACAGCTTTGTATATGGTACCTGTTAATTAAGAAATTAACTCCACTGCATGAGTTGGCTTTTCTGTCTTTTCCTCCTTCAAAACAAAACCAATCCATATATTATAGTAAAACTAATTTTTCAAAAACCTCAATATCCTATTTATATATTTCATCACAATAATTTCTTCTTTAAATACGTCTAATTTCTATGGACACACTTGACCTTTTACAACTCTAGCACAATCAGACATCTAAACTACGAGCTAGAAAGATATTGATTCAATGATTCAAGATAAAAGAAGATGCACTTGCAAAAGAATAGGAGTGACAGTTTGGTGGTATTTATCATAAAGAGATTTCAAACTTTCGAAAATAAACTTTATCTCACACCACAAAAACGAGTATAACTTGATTTGTACTTGTGTGTATATTTCATTTTATCGTACTCTAATATTAATGTATGTTTTGTAAAAAAAATAATCATTTAGTCAATCTAATGTCGTACCAATCTACCCCCCACGCTGAGAAGTCTCTGGCTCCGCCACTGCTATTCACACCTTTTTTTATTGTTATTTAACAATTTACACCAAATATTAACTATTCTTTGTAAACAAATTAAATTATTAATTGGATTTAATTTAATTTAGTAAATGCATTGATTGATTAAAAGTACAAGTATACCATAACTAAAATTATCACAATATAAATTAATATTTCTATTAATACAACAAAAGAGAGAAAGTAAAAAAAAAATTAACAAAGTATTTTGCAGTTACCACTCTATACAATAATTTCCTGCATTTTGCAGTGGAAAAATGCGTCTCCATTGGAGATGGAATCGAACCGCACGATTAGATTGGAGATGGCCTAAGAGTCAAACTTGATCTAATAGCTTAATAAAGTACATCATATACCACTAAGCTATCAAAGTAAAACACATTATACCACTAGACTCGTCCCAAGTAATGCGGTGATAAAACCTCTACTTTTAGGATTTGAACTTGATCCAATAGTTTAATGAAAATGCATCATACCGTAGCGTGAAGTTTTTTTGATGGATGGGTAGGATCAATCAAATCCCGGCGTGCTTGCAAATGGAGATCGTGTTGGGTCTATTCTGAAGTGAAGACAACTAACACTAAAGTCATGGCTTTTAGACTTCGTTCACAGTCCTCCAAAAAGGAAAGGGAAAGTTATTGAAAATATGAGCGAGCAGTGAGAGCTCTTATCAAAACACATATGCAAAGATGAAATGATACGAGAATCTTTTGAACCAAAATTTCCAGCCGACGATTAAGCTTAAAAAGAAGAAGAAAAAAAAGGGGTAAGAATTAGTGAGATTCCTTCTACGCATCTACCATGTCCCCGTCTCCCAGAGGCCTTTTTCCACCTCAGCATCACATGCAGTTTTTGTTTGAATTGTTTTCTTTTGCAGCATTCTGATTTGTGGATTACACTCAATACCACTTATATACTTTTCACTCCTTTTACACCTTTTCTCAACTTTTACTCACCATATTAAAAGCTTCTTTTGAAGCCATTCATTTAAATTATATTATTTAATAAATATTAACAATTTATTAACCTAATTATTAATTAATTATTATACTGACCGTGAACGAATTTATCAGTTAAATCTAATAATTTTTGAAGTGGTTATTTAACTTGAAAAATTGGTAAAGCAAAAACACAAGATCGGTTAAGTGGCCCTAGTTAAGAAAAATAACGGGATCTTTCAATTCATGTATTGTCGGTTTAGTCCTTAACCACATTTTGCTGGTCCCTTTCCCCTTGATCATGCCTTGGACAATTCCACAATCATGTTCGACTATTATATGAACTGTCCTAAGACATAATGCTAATTTAGACTTTAGAAGCATTACTTTTTACGTGCTATTTTGTCCTCATCCACCTCCACCCACAACCATAGTGCATGTAAGCCCCTTTTGGCTTACTGCTAATTTTGACACCGCCTTTTTGACCATTCAATTACATTACTTCAATGCTTGGTCTCAAAGAAAGCTCAAATCAACCTAATTAATTTGCAAAACTATCAAATTACTGGCCCATAATTATAGCTATCATCCGATTGTTGAAAAACGACATCAAAATATTATTAATTAGCAGATATTAATGAACCTACAATTTGCAACAGTTACCACATTGAGAACAACAATTTTGTTTCAAGTTGACAAATTTAGATATACTATACCACTGCGGGTGGTAGTTAAGTTGATATGGCTTCATTATGAAAAGAGGAGTTCGAGACATAAGTTTTTTTGTTGTAATGACAAACTCAGATGTGTTTGGTTGGGTATTTATTAACTTTGTTATAGCGGTGAGACTATGATGACGAGACTTACTTTATTCTAAGTTCTGCCATGCCTTTTTGAACGGTTTGGCCGGAATAGTTACGCCTAACAGGCTTGTTACAAATGGTCGCTCTACCCTCTTCCTTCTTTTTAAAAAACAAACTATAAAAATGTAAAAGGACACCAAATAATTGGTTCTTACACAATGTGAAAACATAAAAGAAACAAGTGTCTGGTAATTCTTATTAGAAGAGGCTTCAGTGACGAGTTCTTTCCATACGGATGCCATACGCGGGGACTCACATTCAAAAGGGACTTTAGTTCAGTGAAGAGCTGTGCAGAAACCATATGTGTGAGGGCATGAAGTGAGCCAGTTGAGCCACTATAGATGGTTTTGTCTTTTCACTGTTGCCTTATA
>CAODLS012622464.1:0-14539 GCA_948243855.1 Flueggea neowawraea
GCAGCCTTGAGAAACCTTAACATAAACACGTATGGGGTGGGCTCGTTTAAACGAAACTTTAACTTCTTAAGAACAAGCTTCTCCTGAGAAAAAATAGAAGAAAATATCATCAGTTTTAAAATTTCTTAATCATGTTTTTAAAAATTAAAAAGGAGATGTAACAGTACGGGCCACAGTAAAAGTGTAACTCTGTAAACTCTCCAAGTCATCCTAGGTACACATGCCAGAAAAAATAACTATCGTAACAATTTCTTGCTTAGTGTAAGGGAATGATAACGACAACTTGTTAGTGCAAACTCGAACTAACATAACAACAGGGTTTTCTGTCTACAAATGCATACCATGGCAAGCATTTGACATGTGGTGTAGGACTGAGCTGAGATGCCAATCAGATCTTTTATCTGCATTCAATTGTGAAAAAACCCAGAGAAAATGTGTTAAAAAAAAAAGAACTAAAACATAGATCATAAAAGTACTATTCCTATTCAACATATAATTTTGTACCCTCGGATGCCAAAAATCCTCATATTTTGATGCCAGCAACAATGCTGTAAGACCAACCAACTGCAGCTCGTTCTTCTTGACTTGAACTTGAGAAAGGTATCGATCGAACAATGTGACCATGAGATACAGTGTTTCTTGCATCAGTTCAAATTTTGAATGTACCTGTAACCAAAATTACACCACACTTGTAAAAATGAGCAAGGTCACGGCCTGACGTTTCAGTTGGAAAAACGCGTTCAAAAGCCATAAAGAGAATGCGTAAGAATACAGAGATTGAGACAGATGGATACTTCAACTAGCCAATTGATCAATATGCCTCGCATTGGAGGTGTAATGTCAGTCTGAATTGACATGTAATTTTCCAAAGATATATTCTGTGCCTGCAAACAAAACCATCACGTGAAGTCGTAAATATTCCATGAAAAAGAAAGGCTCATCTAATTTAATAACAATTATATTTTAGAGAAGTTATTGTTTGGTACAAAGAAAATCCTTTTTCAGTTCATGCATCAGATTATACATACTATCCTGTCCAAGAACTGGCTATCAAACCACACATTCAGAAGATATTTCACATATTCCATCATTTTAAACTCCCACACTGAATTTTTCAAAATTACAAACTTGATGCTTGATCTGAGCTCTTTTTTTTCTAAATTAAATATTTGATCTGGGTTTTGTACTCAGCCTAATTGGTCTGTAGAATTAAATGATAATACGGAAGATAATTCAAGTTAATACTGAATCTATACACACCTCTAAAACCCAGTAATACTGATAGATCTCGTTAACATATTCGGCAACTTCAAGTTGATTGCAATCATCATCTATACTCTGTAGCTTTTCCTGGTCAAGAACTTCACCTTGTTCCCCAAATAACTGCACATGCAAGATATAAATCATTGTCAAATAAATTCACAGAAAAATAAAAATCACTGCCTCTCCAATTACAGAGTAGACCACCTTCGATTGAGACATCAATAAAGATGTATAAGACCTCCTACGACCTGATTTTTTTCTGGCATTAACATCTAACTTATGATTTGTAGTGAACTCATTGCCATCATTTGGAGCTTCTCGTTGAGTGGCTTCACAGGAAACCACAGCCTGAACATTCTCTGGAGCAGAAGATGTTTCAGCTTCCTCCTCCTTCTTGGATAAGACATTAGCAGTTACTATAGGCTTTCTCATTGATGACAGGTAAATTGACCTCGAGCTCCCCTTTGCATTCGAATCCTTGAGTGCTGTCTTTAATGTGGGCTGGAATATGTAATATAAAAAGGTTATAATATTACAACCAACAAGAGGGAACACAAGACAATTGATCTGATGGAAAAACGGGTATACAATGTTTATACACAATCAGCGTCTTTCATCAGTTGCAACGCAATAATATCTGTGTTTAACCATGTTAATTTTCAGTCCTGATGCATGAAAATGCTTGCATATTCATGTGATATTATTACACAGTAGCAAGATATAGTCACTATAAGACCAGTCACAAATTTGTCTTCTCCATAATCTATATAAAAAAAGGAACTCCTAAATGCAAAAATAAAGCAAATCTGGGACTTGAAATTAGTTATTGAGTAGTCACCATAGATGGATGGAGAACTGAAAAATAAGTTAGGGAAACATGCTGCGCACCCTGATAGATTTTTTGGAGAATACACCAGGATCCACGTGAGTTTGGTCCCTGAAAGAGCTTCTTCTGCAAGTGCAAGGTAGATGATATCAGGTATAAAAATAACAAATTATTTTAATAGACTATGCTCACAATACTCAAATCATTATGAAGCCATCACTGGACTGGTTCCCCAGCAGATGTCCCCGGCCAATGTTCATCTGAGATGCAACTTTTCTAGTCACTAGAGACTTCACTGAAGCAAACAAAGGGAGGGAAGAAAAAGGAGAAATATATTAATCAGTAAATGTGCTATAAAATCCCAAAGAGAACAAGCTGTTGATCAGCACTTATACCAGGGAATCCACTGATTCGATTGGACTTATTTGTCCTTTCATCACTTCCCTACATGAAGAACAGAGAGAACAGGTCATTACATAAGGGATCAGAAATCAAGAGGTTAGACAACCCAAAATAAGATGAAACCAACCTTTGAATTATTTGTAGTTGCCTGGCTCATCCTCTTTAAAATTGGTAAGGATTTTCTTCAAGTGAAAAATGAATAACAAAATCACATCAACAACAGAAAAATAAGAAAATATTATAGAGATGTAGAAATAACATTCTCAAACCTAATTGGTACAAGAGAACTACCTGTGCTTGGGTTCCTCCTGGTAAATTAGGACATATTTCATAAAGTTCATCATATGTAGAGTAAAGAGTAGCACCACATCTATCTCAATATATTTTTGACCCTTCTAGACAACTAAAAATAAGAGACGGGAAAAAATGACATGGAACTGGAAATACCTGCCATTGTTACCAACAGATTCACGGGCATGATTCATAGCAATGGTCCTTTGATCATTTGAAGAGGCCTTCTTCAAAACTTTCACATCTATTAGGACCCAAGACCAGTAAGAAACAACTGCAAAGCTTAATTACACAAATTAAAACAAAGGTATCATCGAAGATCACCTCTCTTTGTACTTTGAACTTCACCAACCTTTTGATTTGCATTATCCTTCATTTTAACCTAATTTTGAAGAGAAAAACGACAACAGTTTAAATTGCTGGTGCAAGCAGAGCCTACAAAGTTTTGGCGTAACAATCCAATGGAACAGCAGGAAAGAAGCCAAAGCAAAAACCAGTAAAAGGAGAGGAGGATGGGTGGGATACCATTGCAGATTTTCTTGAAGGGAGATGCATAGTTTTAGAACCTGGATCAGCAGAAACTCTAAAAGTAGAAGGATAAGAAAGAACAATTAGATGAACATTCACAAACATCAAACTTAAAAAAAATCAAACAATAGTAGGAAATATGGGGAAAATCTTAACCTTAACCATTAGCCAATTACCTTAACCCAGAAAATAAAAATGCTTTTCTGAACATGCAATGCTTCAAAAGTTTTATTTCAGAGAAGAGAGAAAAAGAAAAGCATATTTCACAAGGCTCAAACTTGTCCTAATCAACTAATCTTTGCTGTAATTTTCAAATAGAAAACCACTAAATACATGGTCAAGGAATGAATGCAAAGCTGTTGGAAGTAATGAACAACATGCCTTTGCAGGGAGCAGACAGTATACAGAAAAAATCATCTTCAAGAATAAATTAAACTTGCAAAGCGAATAGAGACTTACATTGGCTTGGAACCATCATGAACCACACTATTTAGTGAATTATTACGAACATTGCTTACATCAGCCAAAGCTTTTCTTCTAACAACAAGATTTGCTGAAGAAACAAACATATAAAACCTTTACGCAACAGGAAGAAGGTAACAAATAAGTTGTACAAATCCAGGCTTCAATTTTCTCTTACCAGAAGTATTATTCTTGCTGTTATTCTTCTCCATAATTTTCAAACTCCCCTTCAAATTAAAATTCAACACAACATAAAAAGTAAATTGAATTAAAGAAATTCCTCGACTTCAATGCAAGACCACAAAAGATAAGTACCTTTGAATCACTTGCAATTGCCAGAGAAGCTCCTGTTAGTGGTACAGACTTCCTTCTACAGCAATATCGATTCAAAAATTCAAGACTTTCAAGAAACCCATATAAAAAAAGGGAAACAAAAACTTGTTTTCTTGTTTTCAGCAACAAAACGCCCCTAACTTCCTTGAAACTGACTAGTTATACATCAAGATTGACAGACGAGAAGACAAAATTCTAACAAAACATAAACAGTCACTAATCGCGGCGGTCTTATAAGTTGAATTAGACTTACTTAGTAGTAGCAGCAGCAATCTTTCTATTCTCGTCATCAGGATAAATTTTAAAGTTTCTGACACCACCTATAGGGAAAAAAATCAATCCTAAATTAAACTAAACCAGTTATATGTACATTTATTTTATAAAAAAAGAAGAAGAATTCAAGAAAAGAAATGATGAAAGGAAGAGAAAGTGTTACGGTACCGGTCCGATGAGGCGGACGAGCATCTTCGGCCAATCGAATACTTGATTTGCCCTAAAAATTGACAAGAAAAAATAGCAAATTGAATTTGTGAAAATCAAAATTGCACGGATGAATTAATGGGGGAAAGAAGAGTTAGATTACTGACTTTGGTAGCCACCATTGTGGTTCGCTTCGGGTCGTGTCGGTAACAAACCTTTGCACGGCGGTTGAGAGAAACGAACAGCTGCGACCAGACGAAGCGAGAGGAAGAGAAGGGCGGTGTTGTGTTTACCGTTGTGAATTGAATCAAACCTTCATATCGTTTTACGTTTATACCCTCTCCCCTAGTTTTTGAAGGTATACAGTAGGCTGTTCGGCGTCGTTTCGTTCTTGAGCCAGGAAATAACTGTTGTAATAATTACATAGACAACAAAAAAAAATTGTTAGTATACAGACTAGCTATATTTACTATAGATAAATTTTATAGTATTTTTTTGTACGGTTATAATTTTTAAATTTATAGACTGTTGTTTATATGTGTTTATATTTATTTTATATATATTTACATATAAAATAAATATAAACACATATAAACAAATATAAATAATATGTAAATAATATTCAAATAATTACATAAAAATATAATTTTCAAAAATTAGATAGATAGCTCGTGTAATTTTCAAAATGTTAGTTGGGTAGCGCATGTAATTTTAGAAAATTTGGCAAAATATTGGAAATTGACAGCGTGAATTCAAAAGTGACAATTACACAATTATACCAAAATGGGATACCATTTTTTAAAAATAACATATCAAGTTTGCAAATATTGATAATGTCACCTCATATTTATCACGTATCAAAAATGTCATTTTTTTTAAAGCGCGCCAGAAATTGCCGAATTTTCGCTAGAAATTGATTTTTTTTCTAAAAAATATTCTCAATCCAGATTGTATTTTGGGTTTGCAATGGTTCACAATATAGTACACAATTTATATTTTCAAAAAAGTGTGAATATTTTTTAATTATTTTTAAATAATTTTAAATAAATTTTTTCTTCCAAAAATATTTTTTAGGGTCGATTTTGAAGTTCATAATGGTTCTAAAAAATAGTATATATTATATTGTATATTATTGTTAACTATTTTAAATAGTTCACAAACACACCACACAGTACATATTTTTTAATTCTAAATATTTTTTAAAATTTTGGTGTTCACAGTGGTTCACAAAATAGTGTACATTATGTTGTACATTATTGTGAACTATTGTGAACAATTTTGAACTATTTTAAATGGTTCACAAAGATTCAGAAATAAAGTCCAGATTTTTAATTCAAAATAATTTTTTAATTTTTGACGTTTACAATGGTTCACAAATTAGTATATATTATATTTTATATTATTGAAAACCATTTTAAATTGTTCTCAACGGTTCACAATGTTTTTTAAATGATAAAATGAATTTAAAAAAAAAACAAGTGCAATAACATTAAAAAACAACAAATAAATCAGAACGAGTAGCATTTTTGTAAAAATCATCAAAGGCAAGGCTATTTTGGTAAAAAGGAAAACCAATAGCAGCTAGGGTGAGGAAACCCTAGCCACCACCTTTAAGCTCTCCGTCAACCTTCTGTCGCTCTCTTCCCCGACGTTCCGGCCAACGATCAGCCGACCGAAACACAACGACCTAAGAGGACGATATGAGACTCAAGACGAGACGCGACGGAGGATGAAACACTAACAGACGCTAGGAGGAGAACCGACGAGACAAGAGAGAGTGACGGAGACGACAAAGAGGAGCAAAGGACCAGAGATCGACAAAAAGGAGAGCAGAGGATGAGAGATTGACAGATGAGGTAGTGAAGGACGAAAGAGCGACAGAGGAGGGAGCGATGGACGAGAGAGCGACGGAGGAGGGAGCGACGAGTGAGAGAATGATGGAGGAGAGAGCGATGAAAGAGATAGAGGGTGTGGGGTGGAAGGCAACAGATTGAGAGAGGGTGTAGGGTGGCTAGGGTTTGGGGTGGGAGAGAGAGTGAGGGTGAGAATGTAGAGAGAGAAAATTTAAGAGAGAGAAATAATTGAAATATAAAACAAAAATTTAAAATTTATATAAGAATGAATGTGACATTTTTAAAATCTAGTTTCAAACATGTGACATTTGTTAAAAAGAAACATAAAAATTGTCATTTCTGTAGGATTGAAATATATGTTGGTATTTTTTAAAATGGTAGTAAAAAAATTGATAACCTGTAAAATTAGCACAATTCAAATTTATGTATCTAAATAAAGTGTATATGTAACTGCCCCATAACTGTTTGTACACTTGTACATGATGAAGGCCTAACTCAATTTTCTTTATGCTCTTTTTTACCAAGAAACATAGGAGTATGGCCAAATACATATATATATGTGGCCCAGATACATATTTTACAGATGTAGAATCACACTTTTATAATAAAAATAAATACTGAATTTGAAACATATTATTTAAGATTTTAATTTTGAAAAATGCTAGAAAAAAACAAACTAAATTTGAAAAATGCCATATTTGTAAGAAATCACAATATTTTCAAGAGAAATTGATTTTTTCATAAAAAAATGAATTTCAACAAAAAAAAATATTTGATTTTCCAGAAGATCTCCAAAAGGTCGTTCACAATTTTTTTTATAATAAATTTGATTTAATAAATTTTTGGTGTATTAATTTTTTAAAAATTAAATTAAATTATTTGTGTGTGTGTGTGTGTATGTATGTATATATATTCAGTGTACATAATATTTACAAATTTTAATTTAATTTAATATAAAAAAATCTATAAAGGTTTATAAAGTGTTGAAAAAAGCGTTCCGCCCATGACGGGTGAAGCAAACCCGGTCGGTCAAGGTGTTAACTGAGACTGTGGAAAGAGACCAATTGACGAGCCCATGTGCTAAGCCCATTTGGCTTATTAGGTCTATTGGGCCCAAAGCCCAATTATAGGCTTATATAAGGTGGTGAAAGAATGAATTAGATTCATTCTTCCATCTTCCAAAATAAACCAACGAGAGAAAAAGAAAGAGAGGGAGAATGAGTGATCTTGTGTACTCCATGTTGTCTCTCTCACCACTCGTTTCGCATTCGTCAATGGTCCCGATCAGCGTGGCATTTAGGCTGTGAAACAGACGAGTACTCTCGTCGCCAACCCAACCTTAGTTTGCTCGCGAGACCACCATAGAACCTAGCCTGACCTCGATGTCTTCCGCTGCTGGTTGGATTGTGCCTCCACTGGAATCAAGGTAGGTAAATCGAACATACTATTATATAATGTTTATCTATTAAATCAGTACTAGATTCCTTCAGTGGTATCAGAGTGGAGAACGAATTTTTTATTATGTTTGAAAATTCTTGTTGGTCTCTATCTGTAATATCTATCGTGAATTTTTTGTATTTGACTTTCTGTCTCTAACGAAGTTTTTGGTTCGAGTCCATCTTGACCCGAAAACTGAAAGTTAGATTTTCAAAATTCTGATAAAATATTTGAGATCAGAGACGTCAAAAACTTTAGTTGCCCAAGTTTCATTGCAAAATTCTATCGGTAAGGTCATCAAATCGATGAAAACCCTATCCAAAAATACTGGGTGAGAAGCTTACACATGAATTTTTTATCTGATAAGAATGGCGACGTGGCGAGTTGTGATTCGTCCACACAGTCCACTCAGAACGCGACACTTGGCATGGTAATAACTTGATCAAAGTTGACCAAAACATGGATCACTCATCGTTTGACACGTGTTGGAAGCTTTGGGAAGACTTTTTTGGATTGACTTGCCACGTGGACTAATGAGAAAGCGACACATGGCACTACAACCACGTGACATACACTCACAATGACACATGGCATCCACGTCATCCAATTTTGGACCAATGAAATTCTTACACGTGTCAGGAATGACACATGTCTCCACGCGACTGCAACATGTGGCAGCGTTTGGAGTTGCGCGTGTTATGCATGTTCGGCGCGTGATCATGCGTGGGGGCTCACACGTGGTTCGTGACACTTGTCCCGACCTCCAAATTTTGTGAAAATTTCGGCAGAATAAAAATTTAGATTTTTCTGGAATTTTAGACATATTTTCACAATTTTTTGAGTTTCAAAACTATTTTTTCCAATTTTTTTGAATATTAAAAATAGTTTAAAAATTGTGAAAAATGTGTTTTCTGCCAAGAATTATTTTGAAAATTAGTTTTCAAAATAATTGATTTTAAAAACATGCAAATATGGTTCTCATTTAGATAATTGAAATGATATTTCAATTATTTGGGGAATACGCGAGTGCGCATATACCCGTTTTATTTGTAATTTATTACAAATACGAATAAGGTAAAACTATGTTGCATCGAAGGAAGTGCGAATTAAGGGAAAATTTGTACGACTCTCAAAACGAGTATTTTGGAATGATGGAGGTTATAAGGAGAATAAAATAATTGTGCATAAGTGCGCATAAGTGATGAAGGTTCACTTACTTCATAAGATATTATAATTCTTATCACCAATATTGGTTAAAGGTATTGGTCCGAACTAGAATTTCATGGAAACATGATTCCCTAAGTATCTTGAAAAGATACTTTGAGATTCTATAAAATAAAAATGTTTTGACATTGGTATGTCCAATATTAAACCATGATTATGAAAAAAGATCATGAGAAATGAGAGATCCATTTTAAGGTCGCATGATTTATAGAATTTTCGAAAAATTGGTACGACCACTTTTGAATTCTATTCTAACATAATGGATTGTGGTCCATTATGTATCCAAATTGGTAAATATAAGCTTAGTGCTATATGGGTTTAAAATTATTTTGGGATAATTATTAGCATTATTTGTGTTAATACTGACCAATGTTAATGTACGTGTATTAACATTGAAATTGATTTTTTGGATATCATGTTGGTTAAATGATATTAATTTCATTTATTGTTTTTGGCTTATTGTTATGTTGATTTGCCTTAATTTAATATGCAATATTTTATTTGTTGAATATATTGTCTAAATAATTGAGATGACCAACATGGATTCTCCTACGTCAAAGTGGATTTTAAAAGTGAATCCAAACAGTCATTATTTACTATCTATAAAATTAAATATAATATAGTTAATTATTAAGACCAAGATGGTAATGTGCACCTGGTGTACATTGCGATTCAAAACTTAATAAGAGGCTATACTAATTTAATTTTGGTAGGATAATAAATATATGTGTATTGTTATGACTTACTTTTGTGCAATTATGTCTTGTTGTTTGTCATATTATTTGTGATATTTACTACTTGTAAAGACGATTGATGCTGAGCTATACAAACACATATGTTGAGCTTATATGACAACAATCGTAAATCTTAGATTATGAGAATCTAACGTGTACTCTAAGAACAAAAGTTCGTACCCTTTGAACTTGACTAAGGCTGAATTCAAGGAGAAGGAGTATACCATTCAATACATTTATGGACCGTAATGTTTATAGAGGTGGAAGTAAGAAAATTCCATTATGTCCATCATCTTGTAAGTACAAAAGATGATGAAATCACTTTGGTTGTTTTTGCAAGTATCAAGATGCAATGTGCAACACTCATTGCATTTAAAGGAATAGTTAGTTGTAGTGACACTAACTAAGTTTGTGGTCTTTGACCATCAACACTGATACTTTTTACAAATATCATAATCATGTGAGTAAAGGCATAAGGCTTATATGATTAGAGAGCTAGTGGTATTGGTCATAAATTGATCAAAGACGATGTCTAAAATTTTTTTTATCCACTTCTTTCCTACAACTTAGGAGCAAATCGAGTTGCACCTAATCCACACCAATCTTAAACGTGAGATCGTGAGGAATTTGATAACTTCTTATTCTATTAGAGAAATTCCAATATAAAGGCGACAAAAATGTTTAAGAACCTCAAGTCCTTAAGAAATGGAGATTAGATAGAATTTTTTGAGGAAATCATTGGGCTATAGCCTCTTGAAGAGTTAACCCTCTTGGACCATGAATATTTTGGAGGTAGACCCACTCCCAAGAATTTTACGAATTTGGCATAGCCAGTCTTTTTTGGTCATGCTAAGTAGGTCTAGAATTTCCAAAAATCCTAAACAAACCTAATAACAAGGTGTAATTTGCTCAAAAATCATTTGAAAGGAGTTTGGTAGTGAAATCTTGAAGGCTATTTATATTGTTAATTCAACGAGACCTTTATTTGCCAGAAAAAGGGTATCACGTACATATTATGTGCATTGATTGTTTATGCACTTAAACACACAGTGTTTAGGTCGAGCGTTCTGTATAATTCAATGCCACTATAATATTTTTATTTATTTATATGTGTTGATAGATGTGCTTAGTTCATTTAAAAATGCATATAGTTTGCTAAATCTGGAAAGAACTTTAATTGCGTGGCTGTCGATCTTTTATGCAGAAGAATCTGTAAAAATAGATAGCAATAATTTATGTTCTGGTAGCATGAAATTATTTTTAATCAACTCTATTTTCTATGAGCATCATAATGATAATTTTTTTAAAAAAAGTACATATGTAGGTAGGGCATTTTTATTTATCGAATTCATATTGCTTCTATTCCTTTCCTTTAGCATAAAATATGGACAAACTCTGGTCCAGAGGAAGTCTTATTCATTTTTTAGCAAAAAAGGTAGTGATTGTTATGTCCTTTTCATTTGATAGGTTCATGTGATTCGGCCATAAGCCATGCCTCTCCTTTTACTTGTTCCAATATGTTCTAGACAAAAAAAAATATTCTTGTTATTTAGAGGACAACAATATCAGTGACGGAGTCACAAAAAATTTCATGCGGAGACATCATTAATATATAATAATAATTAGAATTCAAATATATTTGTAAATATATTCAATAAAATTCAAAATATATTGAATTGAAATTTAATAGAAACAGTGGCGAAAGAGTTTAAGATACATATTAGTAGTGCTATAATTAAAATTTGTTAATCGTTTAAACATTTAAAGTTATCTCATTTTTTAGTTTGAATAATGAAATTTATCTTCTTAATATTTTTTTAGATGCATCAATTTCAAAGCTAAACTGTGAAATTGCAACCAGATTTGTCACCATTGACTTTGAACTTCCCTCCATTTTTTAAGGAAAAAAAAAGAAGAAAATAAAATGATAGAGAAAAAGGAGTGGAATACAACTCTCTAAAACTGGTGGTGTACAGTACAGTTAGTATAGATTTTAACTACCGAACCCTGCCGCACTACCCCCGCTCCGTCCCTGAACAATGTATTTGTTGTTCCTCAAAAGCAAATATATATTCATTGTTAAGAAAATATCTCCTAATTCTAGATTTCTCAGATTTCAAAAAAAAAAATCTAGAATTCTCAAGCTTTAAGAACATTTGTAATCCTTTTGAATTTGCAGGTTTTTCACCTTTCTTAATGTTATAGCCTCGTAGTACAATAAAGCATTTTGAATCGTGGAGGTTCTCCCTATTCTGTGACGACCCACTACTTATAAAAAAAAAAGTTATTGAATGCATGCTTTGAAATCTACTGTTCTAAATTTTGAACTATGATTAAGTTTATAGGTTCTGAACTCTTTGTTTGGAGTCCTTGTTCTAAATTTGAATTCCTCGTTCATCATCTTTTATTGATGCACAAAAAGATACAACATATGGAAAGATCATCAATAAAAATCTCTCGTTTCACTTTAACACTAAAATTAGTGTTCCGCTTGAATGTTTTGCAAGTAAATAATGGTAGTGAAAATCACTTACTTTAGGAGTGAATACGAAATGTTATTTATAGAGTTTTCCATTTTTAAAGAGTGATCAACCATGTTGGGATTAAAACATTAATAGTTTCTCCCTCTCAACAAGTTCTTTCGTTAAGATTTGAACTTCTGATATCTTAATAGGTTATTCTCTTAAGACAAATATGCTAACCATCCAGACGCTTATTAAATAGATCTAGTTTGAGAGAGTTGCATTTGAATTTCAAATTAAATTTCATAAAACCTAAAAATTTCTCTTTATGACTTTTGTTCTTGAACTAACTGATTAATTATTCCTAGCTTACATCATCATAGCGCTAAAATTTTGTTCGGTTATCTTTCATTGAGACACAGTACGCTTAAATTTTTACCTAAAATCCTTTTAGAAACTGCTTAGTTTTTAATTCTTTTTTTTTTCATAGGTTTTTTAAATGTCTAATGGTCTTGACTACACCATATCAATATCTTCACTCCTATTTTTGGATTTCTTGAAGACAAAAGATTTTTCACTACTTTTTGAAGATTAAGCGAACAATGTAGCTTTTAAGAATAAGAGAAACGTGCTAAACAATTTAGATGTTTCTAAATCAAGGTGAGCAATGGCTCTCAAGCAATCTAACTCTATTAAACAAAACAAGCAAAATAATAAACTTGTTAAAATTTTTTTGAATAATAATTGAAAACTATTTGGATACTGATTAAATACGGATTGAGTAATTTGGTGTTCACTTTTCTTTTCTTTTTTTACGTATTTTGCATAAATATCTTGGTTTTTAATTGTTTTCCAACCAAAATCCAATTATTTTGGTTTTCTATCTCATATTTATAAAATATTATTGTGATATTAAATTGGTATTTAAATAATATTTAACTGATAATAATATTCAATTGGTATTCATATAGCATTTAATTGATATTTTTTTGTGAAGTCAGTTTACCGCAATTTACATTTTTAATTATTAAAAAGAATGGCTAGCTACCGCGTGCAAATTAATGCGTGAATCACCAGTCCTAGCTGAGCATCTGAGATCAACATAAGTGGTTAGGACTACGAGTGGGTCAGAAGTTTGGTATGAGCTTTAGGCCCACATTTCAATTTGCTCAAAAGACAAATTACATAAAAAGGATTTGGAAATTAAAATTACAAAATTTTACCTTAGCTTATGATTTTCATTTTATATGCAGCCTCTACATTTTATACGGCACATTTTTCATTTAATATGCAGGAAAAAACAAACAAATAATCAAAAAACAACAAAAAAACTACCCAATTTTTTTGTGCAAACAACTAAAAATTGGGTAGTTTTTTGTTTTTTTATTTTTTTAGTTATAATTTTATAAGCCAATACTGAAACCAGAAAAAAATAAAACAAAAAACTACCAAATATTTGGTACAAATAACAAAAAATTGGATAATTTTTGTTGTTTTTTTTTTCTAATTACAGCCTGCGTATTAAATGTAAACTTTAGGACATTAAATGTAAAAATGCTGCATAGTTATCAAAACTGCAATTTTTTAGCTTTTAAATGTAATTTTTAATTAAAAAGACCATAGACGGTAATTTTTTCTTTGGTCAAAACTCATAGGGCTAATTATGAAGAAGTATTTTTTCAAAAACAAAATTAAAAATTACATTCATGACTTTTGTGCCTTCATCGCCACATGTGTTTACATTTTCATCTCCTCACATGTTTACACCCACGATTTTTTCCTTTTCATCTCCATTCGATTTCATCCAACTCTTTTTTTGCAATTTAAATTTAAAAATTTATAATTTATTTTATATTTGTCATGCATATATTTATTGCACACAATCATCCATTTTAATGAAGATTGAAGGGTTTAGATTTAATCCTATTATGTGTGACAATTTATTAATTGTTTTTAAATATTTTTCTTAAATATTAATTATTCATTTAGTAATATTTGTCTGCTATTTTTTTAGAACACAACAATGACAAATTTACCTATGCTTATTGTCACGACCCGTAGCGAGCCCGTGACCGGCGTACGAGGCGAACCGTCTATGGGAGCCCGGCCCATCTCGTACAAGCCTCATGGTTCATAACTTACTACCCAAATTCAATTGATTAAAGTATTTATTTAATCAAAACATTTATTACTTAAAACATAAGATAGAATAAACATATATCATATATGAAATATTCAAAACGTATATATGAATATCATAATAAATCCAAAATACATCAAAGTATAAAGGTAACCCAATAACCC